>PVHY01002728.1:10568-120379 GCA_004024945.1 Uropsilus gracilis | reverse complement strand
TTTTTTTTTCATGAAAAAAATACATTTCTTGACCAGAAAAAAGAAATGCTGGGAAATTGTAGTTATTCAACATTATCTACTACTTTCCCATAGGTGAAGGCCATACTGCATTCATACTGTTGAGATCACCTCAAAACATATTAAATCAGTCACTTATGACATTCATCTGAATCTAGAATTTCATATGTGGAATTTAGATAAATCAAACAAAAGGACAAGAAATAATAAAAACTAACATGTTGACTATAGAAATAAAACATCCAGCAAAGGAGAAAGAAGAAGGGAGTGAACAGGGGAGAGAAGAACACAAGAGACAATGGTGATAGACCATGGGTGATATGGTGGTGGAAGAAGTACGGGGATTACAAAAATGGAAAATTAATTAAATTAAATTAAATTCTAATTTCCTAGATTTCATTTAAAGTTTGCAGTGTCAGAATCTAATTTTATTTGCTTTATATACCCATATAAGCATAAAAACTATTTTATAACAAAACCAGTTTTGAAGTTAAAAAGATACATTTGTCTTCTCTTTTTTCTCTCTGGAAAAAAAACTAAGAACTTTTAAATCTGTTTAAGGTACACATGAGGGTCTAGGATTTTAATCATTCCTTTACTTCTTTCTTTATGCTCTTTGCATTCATTTGTATCTCTTAAAAAGTTTGTACAAATAAGCATTGGTAATATCTATCATCATATGTCCTTTATGAACATTGTTAAACGAGACTATCCATTATTTAACAGATTTTGCAAAGTGCTTGTTTATTCAACCTTTGTTTGGTTAATATTACATAATGAGCAGACTATTTGGAGAGAATACACACATACACATATATGTATATGTATTCATACTCAAAAGATTGGTCCAGTAAATATTGATCCAATTCAAATTAAATGACAAAATTATTTTCTTTTGACGTTAATTGTTGGTTTTTCCAAATTGAAAGCTGTTGATGTTGGAAATGGGTGGCCTGAGCCATGACACAAAGTTTTTTAGGGAAGATTTTCCTCTAAAATTCAGACCTAAAGCCTTTTTATGGACTGGGAGAAAAATCACCTTTTTATGCTATCATTTGTTTAATATATACAAACAAGTGAAGATGGTCCTGAGTCCAAACTTTAAGAATAAATAATAAAAAATTGTATGCATAGTATTCTACAGGTATTTGGTCTCCTTTAGTTGAGGAATAGTGGTGAACTGGGTTTGTGAGCCAGGGTCTTAGGCTCAAATGCAGTGCTGCCAATTACTAGCTGTTATTCTTAAATAAGTCCCTTAACTTCTTAACTTCTCTATACCTGAGATTCCTCAGGTATGGAAATGATAATGCTAGAATATTTTTCATAGAATTGTTTCAAAAATTTGTTAGATGTAACATGTAAATTTAATACAAGATCTGAAACATAGTCACTACTATATAATGCTAACTACTCCTACTATCATTAGCAGCAGCCTCTGAGTACCCCCAAACACCCTTATAATACTTGCTCATTAAATATGTATTGAGCAGATGAATGAGAGGAGGTTTTCAGTGATTGGCTAAGGTCATGTATGACATAAATATGAACTTTGGTGTCAAATGACTTGCATATAAGCTGACATATACAAAATTCCAGTGTACCTGCTTCTTGACAGATGCTCAAGGAATGTTTGGTCCCCCTCTGTCACGTGCCCCGTCAAGTGTTAGTTATCTATTTAGTGATAAAAACAATAAGACTTCCAGTATTTAGGAAAGGAGGGAATAAGGAAAGTTTAATCATCTTGGACTGGGGAGCTCTGGAAAATTTGCTTAGCACATTGACTGGGATCCAAAGATCCTGTTGGTATCAACATCCTGGATGACAGGGAAGTAAAGGTGTTCCGGGAATGAGGCAGAGAACAAGAACCAGAGCTCAAGAGGCCAGTGAAAGGAGCAAGTACTGTTTATGAGTCATCAGAGAAGAGTAGTACAAAGAAAACATTAAGGAGTCTGAAATGTGAAAGTTTTTTTTTTTTTTTTAAGGTAGGCAGTCACAAGATCCCTGAGTAGAGATAGGTAAGCTTTAGTGTGAGAAAAGTATGATCTACCCCTCTCAGTACAAAGTGGAGGGAAGGTTGGCAAGACATGACTGCATAAGATTGATGCAACATGTTTATATTGTGGAGTGGAAGGAACACAAAGGAATAAGGTACACCACTTCTCAACAGAAGATGTTGTGGTATATTAGGGAGAAGGAGGAATAGTAAGAAATTCTCCCATTGCTTTTAATGGGGTAAAGGACAAGAAAGTTAATCAGAGAAATGAAGATTTCCAGAGATCTGAAGCCTACTTTGCAACAGAAAATAAGACTTTCTCATATCTGTCATGGAGACTTGTAAACTATGAAACTAAATATCATTTACCTCACTGAATAGGCTTCCAATATCTTGATTTAATAAAATGCTACATACTGGTCATAGTTATAAAAGCATTTATTTCTCACTTTCAAGGAACGAAAGTTCAGCCTAAGAGATCTACCCATGTATTATCATATCATATAAAGGAAGAAATTTTTCTGTTAACAAAGCATTATTCTAATGCTGTTGGCATTTGAATAAAGTGCTTTTAAAGGATTTTGAATTACTATAAAGGAGTCATAATAATAATTTGAATTTAACATTTATAAACACTCGAAAGTATGCCTCAGTTGAAACAATTTGTGTAAGTGGAAGCACAAATGACCAAAATACAATAATTTTTCAATAATTTTTTCATTACAGATTTAATAGACCAATTGTGATTGACTTATTAGAAAAGTCAGGCAGATGACAAATATTTATTTCAACCTCTATTTGTGCAAAATTTCCACAACCACTTTACCACAAAAGTGTTTTAATTAACTTATTTAGAAAAGTTAGAACCCACTTTATAATTCATTCAGCAAACACTACATGTCTGTAAGGGTAGAAAATGTCAGTCCCAGGAATCTGGAAATAAACTCCACCCTCCAGGGTTCCTGACTCAAAACTTAAACAGGAATTTAGTTGTTTACTCAAAGCTCCTTAACACAAGAAATATAAAGTAAAGATAGTAAGTACTTCTTGAATTTGCAAAGGCAAAGGGTATTGTTTACATTTGAGCTGCTATCGCAGGTGAGGCAATTCAGGAACTTGAACAAGTCAAGTTGATTTTGTCTTCATAATAATGATTTCACCCTTTCCCTACTTTTACCTCCCAAAATTGAAATGATTAGCTAAGTGAGTTTAATTTTTGAAAAGATGACTAGTCACATAAGACTTCATATGATATCTTTATGTATTTAATTTCTGATAAACTGTCATGATATAAATTATAAGGAAAATATCTTTAGACTTTTAGATGACAAAAATATATTTCTCATATACATTTGGTCTTCATCCACAGTTCCTGGTTCACAGTTCCCCAAACCCTGAGTATTTACTGTGCTGAAAGTATAAAGATGTTTTAATAGCAATGTGACTTTTGGAAAGTCCCTAAGTCCCTAAGGATCATCCTGCTGGTTGCCAGAACCAAGTATGTGTTGTGAAGAAGGAAAAGGAAAGGTTTCATGTTCTCTTCCACACCTAAGGAAAGTAATGCTCAGCAGCAAAGGGAATTTGAAGACTTGGAGGAGCACATGGAGCAGAGAGACCTGTGAGAAAGTCCCACTTGCTTCTCAGCCTTGTACTTGCACAAGGGACTTGGGGGAACTGGAATAAACACATGGATGAGCAACACAGCAGGAGGATGACAATGGCAGCCTTTTTAAAAAATATATATTTATTTTTAATCCCCAGGGCTCACCCACCACCTACCCTCCATGAACGCTTCCACCCTCTCCCACGTACCCACCCCCTTCAATTTGGTTGTTAGCTTCTTTGACTTTTCTCGTGACTTTTTGTTTATTTTTCCCATGTCCCATATATTAGTGAAACCATTTGGTTTCTGTCTTTTTCTTTCTGACAAGTTTATGCTAATATGTTTTCTTCTAAGTACATCCATGTTATCATAAAATTGTCAAATTTGCCATTTTTAATTGATGAGTAATATTCCATTGTGTATATACTACAACCTTTTCATCAATTTGTCTGTCTCGGGGCATTTGGGTAGTTTCCATGACCTTGCACTTATAAATATTGCTGCAGTAAACATCCAAACACTGGTGTCCCTTTGTACCCACATTAAGGTTCCTTTGGGTAGATTCCCAGAAGAGCGATTGCTGGGTCAAATAGTAGTTCCATTTTCATTAGTTTAAGGGTTCCCCACACAACTTTCCATAGTGGCTGGACCAGTTTACATTCCTACCAGCAGTGTAAGAGTGTTCCTCTCTCTCCACATCCCTGCCAGCACTTGTTCCTGACCATTTTTTTGATATGGGTCATTCTTGCTGGTGTAAGTTGTTATCTCAGAAAATGGCAGCCTTTAACTCAATTTGTACTTTGATTTTTCTCCTTTCATCCAATACTTGCCTGGCCCCTTCAGTCCCTTTCCTATGGTTCTCAGCTAGAAGTAACTTTGGATTGACCCTGCTTTGGTTTAACCCTGTTTGGCTGGGCATTTACCCACAAGGTGATGGGTAACTCTGGGTGTTTTGTTGCAAAACTATTATCTTCCTTCTTTCCTTTCTTTATGCACACTATTCTAATAAAGTTCTTTCCTGTTAGGATTAAATTTTGTCTTTATGTGGTAGATGGCAGAATTTTTTTAAAACATGCAACTTTGGGGGTTCTAGCATTCCCCAGTTTGCCCACTAACACATGGAATGTGAGCCTCAATTTCCTTGCAATAATTTCATAAAAATATTATTTTGTTATGTATCTAACTTTACTATACACAAAAACTCTGAGTCTGCTCTAAAATTCAAAATATTTGCTATACCAAAGAAGAAAGTATGGACAAGACCCAGGAGATCTGAGGACACATCATAATAACTGGCAATTTTTAAGAATTTTCTATAAAAGAGTCAGGTGACTTATGCAAGGCTGTATAATCATTTAATTGCATAATATGTATCAATTGCTTATATATTATAAAGTGATATATATTACATAATAGGAATATGTAGCTCACATATATATATATACACATTTGTAATCTAGATTTAAGAACTCCTAATTAAAAAACAGCATAAAATAATCTAATATTTCAGATGCCCCATTGTCAGCTGTAATATCCTTTTGCATTTACCTTTATATAATTGACATTTTGGTGATTTGCACAATTTTGGAAATGTTAATGAAATCACATTATGAAAATTACATAGAATTAAAAAGTTATAGTTTCCCCAACCTCATACAGAAATAATCTTATATTTATGTAAAATGAAGCCTGAAGTAGATTATAATAATCTGGTGTTTATTTAACTTCATGCCTGGATTTAAACCATAAATAAATATCTGTCACTGAATTAAAGAAAGAATACTAATTGCCTATAAAGTAAAAAAATGAGGAGAAAATCAAGATAATAATAAAATAGTAGAAAAACAGTTATTTTCCACAGATTTATGTTATTTTACTTATTTCTGAGTAAATGATACTTTCAACTGTGAAGTTCAAAGAAGGAACAGGAATGAAACATTAGCGGATAATGGGTCTTTAAACGAAATATAGGGCTGCAGGAGAGAGAATTGGAGTTCGACACATCTAATACAACATTCTATGGTTAGTACTGAATTTGTCAATTAAACACCAGAAGATTGATAATAATAACTTTTATAATAACTTTTCCAGTTTATGACTATACATTAATTAAAAACACATTACATTGAATTTTAATTGAGATTATTTATTGGTTGATACTTTAATCACCTCCAGATCATCTACATAAATTGTGTTGATTGCCAGATCTGTCACCCACAGCTCTCCTAGGTTGCAGACCACCCTGCCACCAGAGGCAGGCCACCATCCTATTGTATGCTCTCTAGTCTCTGAACAACCCTGCCAAGAACCAAAGTCTGAAAGTATGTCTGAAAGTCACACAACAATTTTCATCAAAATAAAACCAATCAGTTTAAAAACTCCTTCTTTTCAACTTCCCTCTCTTAGTCTGGCAGAATTTTTAATGTTGCTTTATTTTACTGATTCTCCAAGTTCCCACATATATTAATATAGATTGTTGGATGTTTTTTGTCATCACCCACTCTTGGTCCCTAGCCAGAGTTCACTTTGTCCAGTTTCTGTCAGTTCTGTGTCCTCTCTAGAGCCACTTGAATGAAGATTCTTCAGAACTAGATATAGATCTTTTTGTTCTAGTCAGGAAGATTATTTTTTCTGATGAGGACATAATAATTTCTATTTAATGAATAGTTATTTTCCAGAGAATTTTGAGTGAACAACATTTAAGCACATATTTATTCCGAAATGTCTCATGTTGTCATCTTCTAATCTGGATGAGTCATGAGAGAAAAAGATATTTCCTTCATCAACACATGCAGACAATGCATGAAGAATGAACAGGACTTGGATTTCAGCTGGTAAAGTAAACATTTGGAGAACATCAACTATGTAATTGTTAGATTGTACTTTGTCTTCACAATTTCTTAGTAACAAAGCCAGGGTTGAATGAGATTTCTCAAAACAGTTGAAAATCTAAGATAATAATCAATTAGAATCCCACCAGAGAGCAAATATAGATCATCAATAACTCTCCTTTAAAAGCCCCAGTAATGAAACATCCACCAAACATGAAATGTCAAATTCATTTAGTGCCAACATTCAGAAACTCTCCAAAAATAGAAGTTAGTCCCATCACTGTACAAAATGTAAATAATTAAAAATGATAGAATCATGTGCCCTTTTCACAGTCTAGATTTCTCTTTACAAACTGTTAAACCTTAGTCTCTGGTCAATTGTGTTCAATCCGTATGAGAATGTTATTTAAAGTTTTATTATAATTGCAACTTCCACTAATTATTCAGTACTGTAGCAGCAGAGTACTATTTGTTAGAGTTTGGTTATTTTTATACTTATATCCACTATAAGTCTGATGTTCTAGTCAGTAAAATGATGCAATAAAAACAAAAAATAAATAAATAAATGATAGTCAACAAAAACAAAGGTTGAGCAAGAAAGTTTACAGATACAAAGAAATGTTTGTATTACATATAGTTGAATTATATTTAAAATAATATAATTTGAGATTCTAAAAAGATTTTGTTACCAAGTTACACTTAAATCATGCAAATTCTTTAAGAGTGAAGGATTTTCCTCATTGATATATATATATATATATCATCATGGATAGCATAGCAGAACACTGCTACCTGATTTCAGGTAGAGTCTCATTCTTCATACCCCAAATCAGAAACATTTGTATAGCTCATTGAACCCAAGAACTTCTAACAGGCATGTCAGGTCTCTCTGAAGCATACTGAAGTATGATAATCACTAGTTATCAAGTTACTCAGTAAACCTTTGTATGCTTTGAGATTCAAATGTGTAGTAAAATCACATTCAAGTTAACCATTTGATTGATCGAATGGTTAAAATCACATTCAAGTTACCAAATCACCATCCCTTTCAACCTTGTTTTCATTGATTAACACCAAAAATTCAACTCATACCTGCTCTGCCTCCCAAAACCTGTCACTGGATCATAAGGGATTACCTTGCATAATAATCACAAAGTACCTTTGAGTACTAAATCTCTTAGGTTCCCCTCTTCATCTAGGTTTAACTTGAATAAAGACCTCCATTCACTTGATAGCCTTCAAGTGATAAGTCCCACTAAAAACGTTGGAGTGGAGCAGAAATGTTGGCATTGTGAACTGAACATTTACATCTCCCCAAATTAATATGTTTTGTAACCCAATGTGATGATATTTGGAGATGGAGACTTTAGGAGATAGTTAGATCAGAAGGATAGGACTATTATGATGGGACTAATGCCCTCATGAAAGGAAATAAAGAGGGAATATTTGTGCTCACTTTCTCTACTATGTGAGGGAGAAAGCAAAAAGTGGCCATTTACAAGCTCAAGAAGAGGGACCTCACCAGAAACTGAGTTGACCAGTACCCTGATGTTGAACTTCTCCCTGTTCAGAGCTCTGAGGAAAAGAAATGTCACTCTGTTTATGTCGCCTTGTTTAAGACAGTAACTTATTGGTTCTCCAGTGAAACTTACAAATAAATAAAGAGACTGATCTAAGAATCCGCAAGATGAGACAACTCAGAGAACTGAGATTGTGAGAAGAGGTTGCAAAGAGATATCAGTGCTCCTAGAAATTCAGTACTAAGTTCTTGATATCTATACCTTTGCCTTACCTGCATGTCCATAATTTCAATCATCACCTTTACATGGATTACTTGACATGTCAACTTTATTTTCTCAAGAGCAACATTTCAAATGTTAATACCATACAGTTCTCCCTTAATATTTGATACAATCTAACCTGAACACTAGCCTAGTCTTTTTATACTGTTTCCCATTCAGAAATGACACCATCTACCCAGTTTCAAAGTGGCTATGGAATCCTCCTGTTCGGTTATCATCTCAGTTACAGTAAATGATGGATCTGAATACTTTGCCTCCTAAGCAATGGAAGTGTTCAATTGATCTCCCTGCATCTCTATATAATCCCTGACCCAAGACATTATTTTCTATTGCAATAAATAGTCTTCCTACAAGACATTTTTACTGCCCCACTAGTTTCCATGCTGCAACAAGAGTGTTCCAAATGTCAATGGCTTACCACTGATGTTGCAATGAAAATGAAAGTTTCGGAAGTGTTTACAACATGGTTTGATATTATATATATATGTATATAATAGCACATATAGATGCATATCATATATATATATATTTCTTCTCAATCCTACACTTAGACCCAGGTGAATGAGACATGCATTGTCCTCTAACTTTATTCATTTTCATATCACAAGCATACACAAATGCATATATATATATGTGTGTGTGTGTGTGTGCACATGCAAAACATGACAAAGCATGTAAGAATTTCTGTCACTCTGAAACATGAGAACTTCTGTCACTCTGAATCAATTCAATTCACATCCTTAAACATCTACTTTTCAGAAAACATGAATTTTATGTTTTATGTGGGAAGATTTGTGTACATCACTTCCACTATGTCCTCAAAACAAAATGCAAAAGGCAACAGTCTCCAAATGTCATAAAAACTTATAGTTACACCACCACATATGGCTTCTGCATGCAGAATTTGATCAATAGAAACTTATTTGACAGCTAAGTAAATCAATTAATTGTCATTACCTTATCTACCTTATACTTACCTTTTAAGGTTGACTTGCAACAATATAACTCATAAAGAACACTCAATGAGAGCATGTGGTAATTCAATAACTTGTAAAGGATGATATGAATCTTTACCAATCATGACTTCCCATGTTCCACATTTATTAATGTTATGCCTATTTTTCCAAGTCCTCAAGACTGAATTTCTTGGAAACTAAATCATAGTGTGAAATTTCAATAGAAAGCTGAAAAAGTCCAATGTCATATTTGCTTTTGCTGCAGATTTTTTTCAAAATATGAAAACAATAGTCAACCAGTTAGTTGAGTTTTAATTACAGAGACAACATTGATTGAATTACTATTATACTGATATAAAACTTGATCCTACACTGCAGTGCTTATCTTTACTTTATCTTTAAGTGCTTATCTTAAAGCTGCTTAATTTCCTTTAATTTATCTGCAGAAAGAATTTGATAGCATATCAGAAAAATCACATTTAAAATTATATTCTGTACCGGAAATTATTTATAATTAATTGTCATTACCATTACCCAACAGATCTAATATGATTCTAATTACATTTGTTTGAACACAGATGTTGTTCCAGCACTCTAATTCTTGGTACTTGAAACTTAATTCCAATTACTTCATTTTTCACATGTCTTCTCTCACTCTCTTTCATAGTCATCCCTAGAATTTGTCGTTACTAATGTTTGGACCGATCAACTCTCAGTTCCAACAATTGCTTCCTTTTTCCTCAAACCGCAAACATCTTGTGCCTATCCACATTCAGTCAATAATCTGGCTGAAAAAACATAACCAATCTTTTATTTTTCCATACAGCAGGTAGGCTTACTCTATCAAGTATAAATTAAATCATATCATTTGTCTGATGAGAAATCATTCTGAATTAAAAGTCTCACAGAGAATGAAGTATGCCTTAAATTTGACCTTGAGGTAAACAGAACTGGGAGATAAGGAAAAACATTCTGAGCAGAAAGAAAAATATTAGCAAACCAGGGAGACAGAAGTGAAAATAATGTCTGAATTCAAATTTTTGTCAAGCAAATTCTAAGGGAAGGGATAATTTCTCCAGGTGTGATTTTAAGAAGCACTTTGTGAAGAAGAAAGGAAAGTGACACAGAGTATAAAAGTCAAAAAGTATGAAGATGACACTGTAGCTAACTGTAACTCAGTTCCCTAGAGAAATCTGAGACCTATTAGTTTCCTATTACTGTTACAACACATTTATCACAAATTTAGTGGTTTACAATAACACACATTCATTATCCTACAGGACAAATGTACAGAAATTTGCCCTGCAGAGTTAAAAATCAACAAAGAAATTTCTAGAGACTATAGGGAAATCTGTTTCCTTGACTTTTCCAACTTTTAGATGCTGCTCACATTTATTGGCATGTGATCTTATTCCAGCAAAATCATCATTCTGCTTCAATTGTCACATTTTCTCTGATACTCCTGCTCCATTATTTTACAAAATGCTTGCAATTTCATATGGACCACCTAATTAAAAATTTCATCTCAAAATACTTAGTTTAGTCACTGCAACAAAGTTTCTTTTTCTCTACATGTAAGGCAACATGTTCACAGGTTCTGGGGATTAAAATGTGGACATTTTTGCAGATCATTTTTCTGCCTATGCAGACACATTTCAGAATCATTCACTCCACTACCAAGAACAGGGGACCTGGGACATGTTAGACTGATTTCTATCCCCAACCATTATTTGAAAGTTAACTTGATTTGCACTTGCCTAGATTGAGCAAATTCTCAGATGCAGGAGGAAGTTACCAGGTAGAGAAGATGGCACTGAAGATAGAATGCTGACAAAGGTAGATGTTCAGAAAACATGGTATCAATGTCTCTGAGAGACACAGTTTAGAGGTTAATGTGGTAAGGGGGGAGAGAGAAGCCACAGAATTTATACTGAATAGATAAGACTGGAACACTTTACACTGTAGCCCGAAAGCCAAGTCTTTGACCAGGAAAACCTAAGTCTTGAGAAAAACAATGAAAATAATATTTTAGAGATACTTATCTCAGAGGAAAATATTGGGAACCCCAAAAGTAAAATACCATGACTAAAACACAAACCTAATAGTTGAGAGGAATAAGTGATGGCAAAGGGAAAATTAAGGCCTAAATACTGAAAATAGAGATTAAATGACAAGGAAAAATCAAAGATCTTATAGATTTCTGGTTTAAAAGATTGAAATAATAGTGATTATTCAATGAGAATGAAAACTTACTTGAAGGTTTGATTTCAATTTTATTAAGCTTGTGCTATGATGATGAAGGTATATCCAAACTTAGTTGTCAAGTCTTAAATTTCCTCTAAATGTTTTATTATTTACACATTTTTATTAAATTGTAAGTCTTATTCAAGGCTATTAAGATCATTACCATTTCATGTTCAGATGGGCAAATGCTTTGCAATTTCTCATCACTGTTTCATCAGCGTATTTCTAAGTAGCTCTGTAAATCCATCCCTACTGCATATATTTATAACATACTTAATTAACATGAAAGTAGACTTTTGAAGAATCAGAGTTTTAGACTTATCAGTATATAATAAGTTATAATAAGCTTATAATGTAGTTTATATTATAAAGATACTTTCCAGCCACTGACAAATTTGAATGACTGAATTGTACCTTGAAAAATCTCCAAGGTCTTAGAATCCAGATGAAAATTTCCATGGTTAGAATTCAGACACCAGGATGATAGTCTTACATTATATTTACTTTTATATTTACTAACAGCAAAAATGGGAGGGTGACTGGTGCTTTGAGTTTACTTTACAGAGATCTTTATACATGCTCTTAATAATAATAAAAAAAATCTGTGTGAGTATGTATGTTAGCATTTGTTTAATTTTTACCATGGAGGAAACTTGAGACAATTGGACAATTTCCCAAGGGTAAACCACCATTACTAATAGTCTGGACTCAAACTCAGCTCAAATACAACAGCATTTTCTTAAAACTAAGATCTTCCTCAGTATACTAGACTATAATATCTAAATATAATTTGAAGTGTTTGAATAAATTTTTATTTCTTTAAATAAACTGTACTTAATGTTATCATTATCTTTTGTAATGACTGCTGTATTATAAAATACAAAATAATTCAATTAATGAATATGTATTACTGGTTTATCTGTCTGTTGAGGGAATTTACCAAGGGCACAGAATGACCCTGTTATCCGTGTCGACCATGTGAACTGCAACAAATTATATCTGAAAGGTCTTGATATGTGAATAAATATAGTGAGTTAAACTGGTATATCCATGGAGTGTTAAATTACTGTTTAACATTTGCAATAGCTATCTGCTGTCTCCATTGTGTGAAAGATATTAAAAGTTGTCATAAGTCTTTATTAAGTATTTATTTCAGCTGCCACACACACACACAAAAAGTGACCCTGAGAATAAACAACTCCACAATAATAGTTGAGATCTTAAAAAACATGTATTTTCTGTAAGTTATTAAACAATGAGATTTCATAAGGCAAGGAATAAAAGATTTGATATACCACTATTATAAAATGACAAATATAGAATACATATTCTTATATGTATATTTGAATACATGGTATATTTGCCAAGTTAGAAATGAGTTGGTCTACAAAATATTTCTTAGTAAGTTTTAAAAGCTTAAAAATGTAAAGTATGTTCTCTGATTAGAATAAAATTTAGCTATCAATTATTAATAAAAACATATCTATAGAATTTTCTAAGTAGTTTAAAATTTAAAGAATTAATTTTAGAGTAGCCCCTGGGTGTAAATGAAATCACATAGACAATTTTAAAAAATAAATTTCAAACTGAAAGGCAATGAAAGAATTGTTTTCAGGTATATAAATTTGTGAATACCATTAAAACAGTAGTTAGAAAAATATTGAGAGATTTGAATGCATATTTTATAAGTAAGGAGATTTAAAATCAATTATGTGTTCCCCTGAAAAAATTAGAAAACAGTAAGTAAATTGAAAACAAGAGAGGTATTAATGAAACAGAAAACATATAAAGTATTGTGCAAATGCCAAAGGGGGGGGGAGGCAAAAAAAAAGTATGGAGCAAATTTACAAAGTCAAATGACACTTTGAAAAGACTAAATTTTTTTGAAAGATGGTAGACAGTGAAGCATGAGTCAGTAAATGATGCTTTGATTGGGCTCTACTCCCATCTCCACTCTAGTGAGATCTCAGTCACTATCACTCACACTATGCCATGAACCTGACTTCCTGAATGTGGGCATGCTAGAAACTAGGCAAGAGTAGAATGGTCATACTTGGCTTAAAACTGAATACATGTATTCTTTTGTTCTTCTGGTTTCAATTTAACTCCAATTGTTTCGGCTTAGACACTATTACTGGTAGTAATATCAACCAATCCTCCTCTTCCTCTTCCTTCATCTTCCTCGCTCTCTGTCTCATACATACACCTTTTCTCTCTATCAATCTCTTTCTCTTCTTCCTCTTCTCATTACCCTTGTAAATATACTGTTTCTATTTCTGTCTATTTTTGGGTCTTGTCCAAAATTCTAATGTGAGCAAGTGAGGACACACAACCTAGATGACCCTTATTTCCTGTAATAAGATTAGCAAAGTTAAAAGGATAATAGCCGATATCAGAAATAGAGATTATCTCTAAAGTACCTAAAGATATTACAAATGTAGTTAGTGTTACAAACAACTTTACACCATTAATGGCATAGAACTTAGAAAGAATAAACTAAAACTACCTTGATTTGAAGATTACATGTAAATACCTATAAATTTAAAATAAACTGGAGGCCCAAAACATAAATATTTGGGAATACATAAAACAAAATTTGCAAAGACCTCTATAAATAACTATAATGCATGTCTAAAAGAACTTAAAGAAAAAGAAACTTAGTTTATGAAAAAAAATTACTAGGATATCAATTCTCCAATTGATTGATAGATTCAATACAATCACAATAATAACCCAAGCCTAAATTTTATATTGATAATCTGCTTCTGAAATTTATGTGCAAATTTATTGAATAAACAATCCTGTAAAAAACAAAAATTGAAGGGCTTGATTTCCAATACTTAGTACATATCTATACTAACAAAAAACCTTTGGAAGTGGTACAAGGATAGACAAATTAAAAAAGTTCATAAAGATTGCCCACAGATACAGTCAATTGATTTTTTTTATAAAGAAGCTAAAGCAATTAAATGTAGAAACAGAGGTAGGAAATTTTTTCAAGCAATGAAATGGAAAAAGTAACTAATAAATCAAATGGAAATAACTTTGCAATAGAACTGACTGGCAGCACTTTTGAAAGAAATCTACATCATGTAATTTCATATATGATGTACCTATAAAAATACAATATAATAATTACAGTATTTTAGCTCAAAATATAACTTGGATAGAATCATGAGAAACTACCAGAGAAACTCAAATTGAAATAAATTGTACAAAATAACTTACCTATATTCTTCTAAACTGTCAGATAAGAATATCAGAAAAGACCAAAAACCTAAAGTTTAAAATTCTAAATTAAAGTTGACTAAAGAGTGATTGCAGTATGTGATTGAAGTGATTCATTACTAATATACTACTGGGTGGGTCCTACATGAGGGGAAAATACGTGCAAAATGAATTATTGTGGCAATTGATGAACTATGAATAAAAATTATGGATTAGATAATAGTATTTGCATCAATTTCAAAGTATATCCAATTTTAATAATTATTCTATAAGAATGTAAGAAAATATAATTTCTGTCTGTAAAATAAAAGATTACTGTAAAAGGCTAAAAACCTCTAACTTTACATTCGGACTGTAACATATAAACATTTAATATATGTCTCCACATACATGTATACAATTATATGTATGAATATAAAATTTTATGTTACAATATGGAGAATATACATTTCATAAAATATAAGATAAATTTGACATATTTTTTAAATTATTTACCTATTACATATATTTATATTTTCAATTCTATTACATATAAGATCTACAGTATAAAATGTATATGTTTATAAGTATAAATATAAGTAATGGTAGACATGAATTAAAGAATACCCAGAGTTCCTTTTATTCTAGCAACTCTTCTCTAAAATGCATATCAAATTAAAAATAAACCTAATTTAAAATCACCAAAAAATTAGAATATTGTTATATGTGCCTAAGATTTTTCATGCACAAGATCATGCCTGAACCAAAACAGATATTATTAAAGGATGGGTGAGTAAAACTATATTCTTATCAATATAAAGGTTCTTTGTATGCTCAGTGTAGAACATTGAAGGTTTTATTAAAAATTGGAAAGTCACTCTTTATAATTCATACCATATATTTCAGTCTGTTGATAGCATACTACACACTATTAAATGTTTTACCTGATTGGGCAAAATTCAGCACAAAAAATAGACAAACTTATTTATTCCCCAAATCATTTGACTCTTCTCCTGGTGAATTTATTCTTAATTTTAAAGTATGAATGACAGTAACTTTCTACTTCAATCTAGCGGAACAAATTATGTCTTAACTATCTCTCTCATAGATCATGAAACCTTTTTTTGTATGTGTTAAATATTTAACTTTTCAAAATTGTAAGGCTGTCTTTCAGAAAAAAAGCTAGCATAATATGCTCTCTATTTCCTATGTGTTGGTCATCTACTTCCAGATGCAGCAGTAACTGTTAGTGAATTGGTGAACCATGACACATTCAAACCTCTTGGACCACAGTACATCTTTGATTTCATAAGGGTTTGGAAATCATTAACAATAAATAACTCAGAATTTGAACAAGAGAACATAATAATTTTTATTACTGTTTGAGGACTATTTCACAAACACTGGGATGAGTTTATAAAAGTAGTTTATTCATATTTTGATAGAATAACAAAAAAATACTTAATGAGAAAAACATTGATCCAATACCACTAGAGCTACCAAGATTCTGGTAAATAATCTGCTTACCTATTTCAATCTAACACTCTATCACCTATACCATAGAAGCATCTTTCAGGAAACATCTATACATGAAAAGACAAAAAAGGAAAATGTAAACAGCTGGTACAATATCAAACTATAAAGCCAATGGATGGCAAAAGAGACAATAACCAAAACAAAGAGACACCAAGTGAACGGGAAAAAATTTTGAGCTCCATTCAACTGACAAGGGGCTGCTATCAAAAATCCATAAAGAACTCACATGGCCCAACAAAAATCAAAAATTCCACTCAAAAAAATAAGGAGAAGAGCTTAAAAAACACTTTGCCAAAAAGTAAATACAAATGGTCAACAGGTATATGAAGAAATGCTCAATATCACTTGATATGCAAATGCAAATCAGGGAAATGCAAATCAAAACAACAATGAGATAACAACTTACACCAGTAAGAACGTCCTACATCCAAAAAAAAAATAAAAAATGGGAACAACAACTACTGACAAGGATGTGGGAGTGCAAACTGATATAGTTACTATGGAAAGCTATATGGAGGACCCTCAAACTACCGAAAATGAAACTACCATTCAATCCAGCAATTCCACTACTTGGGAATCTACCCAAAAGATACCAAAAAACTAATTGAAAAGGACAACTGTACTCTGATTATAACAGCACTATTACAATAGCCAGGATTTGTGTACAACTCAAAAAATGATCCCAAACAGAAAAATGGTTAAAAAAATTGTGGTATATTTACACATTGGAATATTGTTCAACAATCAAAAAAGACAAGCATGTCATTTGCAGCAAAATGGACATTGCTAGAAGGAATCATGCTAGTGGAAATCAGTCAGAAATAAAGAGAGAGATACCAGATGGTCTCACTTATTTGTATGAGATAGGGACAATTAACAAAAGAACTGAAGCTAAAATTAACAAGACAACAGAATTAAAGCATGCAGCCAGAAAGAGGGAGGTTGGAGGGAGACATCAAGGGAAGGATAAGTACAAGAAATCAAGAGAATGGTTCACAGGTGATTTAGTGGTGGGAACTTTGGGGAATACAATAATGTAAAAAAAATGAATATATATGTAAACAATAAAAATAAATCTATAGAATTTTATCATTAGGAGTACTTGATTCCTTAACAAATTTCAAAACCATTATCCTTAAGAAAGAATTGTGAGAGATTCTGGCAATATCTATTAATTGCCAATTATATGCCAGATATTATTATATCCAGTAAGAATATGAAGATATGAAAATCCTGTTCCCAAGTTTCTATGAGGATCATTGAAATGAAGCATACCCATCTTGTGAGTATAGGTGTCCTAATAATTCACTGAAGCTATAACAGGCACTAGTTGTGCCTGTTTTGAAGATCTGTTAAGACCTATCCAGAATATGAAAGTGAAGAAAGATATTTCCGGGAAATGGAGCAACAAAATGAAGGTAAAAGAATTGGGGGGAAACAGGGATGTTTGGGGAGCTGCAAAGATTTTGATAAGCTTCAAGTAAAAGATGGTTAGATCATTGTGCACTGTGGTATATAGAGGTCAAGGTGTGAACTTACACAACTGAAACTCATACGATATTGTAAGCAAATATGACCCTAGTAAAAACATTTTTTTTAATTGGTAAGGAAAACATCACGAAAAAGTGAGACTGAATAGTTGTATAAAGTATCTGATTGTAAAGAGATCATTTTCTCTTAATACCTGAGGCTTCACAGAGCAAACAAACCCTGTCAGAGCCCTGGTATTTTTTGGTTTTTAATGGAGATATAAATTACATAACATTGTGTAAGTTTGTTTAAAATGCTGAATTTATTATAATCATATACTCCAATATGTTTGGTACCTTAATGTTAATTAATATCTTTATTACTTCACGGAGATATTTCCTTTCAGCAATGAGAAAATTCAAGTACTAGTGACAGAGCAACATTTAAGTAATAGCACATTGTGCACTATAATTGTTATGTTATGCATTAGAATACAGAACTTTTCACATTCTAGCTTCAAATTTGGACCCTTTACTAAAATATTACCACAATTCCCTCTCTTCCAGTTCATGGTAACCATCATTCCAGACTAGATCAATGAGTCAGCTTTTTTAGATTCCACATACACTATTATATTATATATATTCCACTATTATACAGCATTTAACTTGCGTCACCAAACAGAATGCCCTCAACATTCATTCATATTGTCACAAATAACTGGATTTCCTTTTTTTAATATTTTTTTTTCTTTTTGAGGCACATTAGCAGACTCGTTTGTTTTTCCTCAAGGGTGTGAGTAGAATGCCATTTCCTATACAGACTGCTGCATAGTGAATGCTACACAGTGGTCTTCCCATGAGAGCTCTGAGATTTCGCCCAGATTAAAGTAATGGGAAGCCTCATACTTCATATTTACACTTCATTTTCCAATCCAGCTTTAACAATAAAAAAGCAAACATGCTTATGTGAACAGTATGCCAAATTCTGCTTGTTTCTCAGACTCAGAACAGGAAAATACTTCTCAGCAATAGAGAGGGGGAACCAAATTCATAAATTTTAGATGATTAAGGAGTTGGAAAGAGGAAAAAGGGAGGGAAAGAGGAGTCAGAGGTGACCCCTACATCTAATCCTTTCTTAACAACTTCTTTACAACAGTCTCAGAGACTTGAAATTCAGTGAAAAGATCAATGATAAGTTCCGTTTGGAAAAGAAATTTCTCTCTCCCAAGACATCTTTGGTCTGAATGGATTTAGGTAGGAATTCCTTGGCAGTACATTCAAGTAGAGAAGTGGTGCCAGAATATACATCCTCCCTGTACTAAGAGAAAGAAGCAACCCTCTGTCTACTTGTTACCCATCACTCTTCCACAGTCAATCAATGGCATGGCAATGGACTTGGCTTTATTAACAACATATGGTTATGACTTATATTCAGTAGACTAAGAACTGGAACCCCAAAATTGGGGACACTCCTAATAATAATTAACATTTCCAACAAAAGTAACATAAAACATTAAATGGCATGTAAAAGTTGTTTATTAAAGTACTAGTAATGGTCATCTATATCCCATAATCCTATGTAAAGAGACATTTCATTTTCCTTTTTTTACCATTAGGATTTGAAATCTACATAAAGCCAAAACTCAATATTCCAACATCTGTTGACTAATATCTTTTCTAGTTCCCTCTGGACCTATGTTCTCATTTTGTGAAATTCAAAACTATTCCAAAAATTGCACGCTGTGTATTGCAAACTGCTCAGATAACCTGCTGACTTCATTGTTTTTGTTTGTTTGTTTATAATAATATTCAGAATAAGGGCAAATGTCATCTGACATAAGAACTGAATATTGGTGATGTATTGGACTTCATATCTAATACATCCTGAGGAACAAAGTTTTTTAAAAAACAATAAAAAGAATAAAAAAACATTAGTCCTTAAAGAACTAGAGTAAAAATAATAAACACATGCCTGTGATATATTTACTATTAGTAAACAACACTACACAAAATTCTGATTGTAAATTTGACTGAAGGACATTGAGGTATAGCTTTTGTAGTTTAGGATATCATTAATTTAAGTTTTTATTTGAACTACTTCTTGATCAAGTATGCTCAGGGTAGTATGGTCAAATACCAAAGAAAATTTTCAGGTAGTCAATTTATTCACTATTCTTCACATAAGTGAATCCTTTATTACTTCATTTATTCTACATTTATAAATAGACATTAAGGGCAATGTTTTTCTGTTTGGCTGAGATATTTTTCTTCAAAGGAGCACTGAATCATCTGATACCTAGCCCTCATCAATATTTATTGAAAGAATAAACAGTTACATTTTACAATGATTCACTATGAGAAGAGCGATGTTGTCTGGGTGAAAGAGGTAAAAGTATAATTTATTTTTACTGAGTAAGTTCCCTAATTTTTAAAATAGAAAGGAAAATAATATAAAACCAAAAGAAAGTATCTTCTAAGCTATTTTGGCTTCTTTTCCATTTGGCTTTAAATAGAGAATTACCTCATCGATATGACCCCTCAAATGAAGCTAAGCCAACAGTGGATTACAAAAAAATTTCTCTAAGTAGAAAAGACAGGAATTTTATCAATGCTTTACTTCAAAGGAAAACAAATAGCAATCTAGAGGATAAAAGCCTTCAGGAAAAAGGTGTTTGGAGAACACATATTTTCATTGTCTGTACAGTAACTACAGATTTCTTAGAAAAAAATATAAATTGAGAGTTTAGAAAAGCACATTTTCTAGGTTCTCAGTAAGATATTCTTATGTGAAATATTTTCAGATTAAAAATATTCATATCAAATTATTCATATCAAATTTATATCAAATATATTCAAGAGTAGAGACCACTTTATCATTTTATAATTTGGATAAATAAGCTAACTGTTCATACTCACAAAATTAGTTGTCATGTATCTTTCAGAAAATATCCCTCATTTGAAATAATAGAAGAAAAAGCTATACTGTTCTTAACTTATTTGTATTACAAATCACAAAAAAAAAATAATTTCTGTAATAATTTTGGTTAACAATATGTTCCATCCAAAAAAATATATAAATATCCTTTTAAAATCAGTACAAGACAATTAACTACATATATGTCACAAGTGATGATATTCTTATTACTTTCCACATTTGCAGTGGTTTAAGTATGTCCATAAAGAACAGAATGACATTCAAAAATTAAAAATGTAAAAATTAATGAATATTGTACCTAAATGTAAGTCTCTTGATAAAAGTTCATTTGTGAGTAAAAAAAGTACTCAAAAGATATATACTAAATTTTGTTAGTAATTATATTCATGTAGTTGAATTAAATTTCTATCATATTTTGTTTATCTGCCTTTCCCAAATAAACTTAAAAAATAAGAAAAATCTTTAAAATTATGTTTATGTGCTAGATATATTTGCTAATTAAAGTTTTAAAATAAAGTTAATTGCTTTCAGATAAAATAATAAAAAGTAAGTTATGGGCAATCATCTGTGTCTACTAGAAAAAAAAAATCTGGAAATCCCTGACTTTTACTGGCTATCAACTTAGCAGTGGTTTCTTGTCTTCATTTTGACACTTCTACTGATTCTTTATTCCCTGAAAATCAGTGATGAAACTCAGCTGCATGTGGTAAATAGTTACCACATTTTATTAATTTGACCTAATTTGATATTTCTAAATTGTAGGTCTCATTTAACTTTTATTTTTCTGTACTTGACAGAACATCTCACTGAGAAAGCATTATCTTTAAACTTTTCCCATGATTAGTTGCTCCTTTTCCAAAATCCCATGCTGCCTAAGAAAATGGTCATTTGACAATTTGATTGTGCACATGCATTTTACTTGGGAGAAATTTCATACTAAAAGTCTAGGCTACAGTTATGTGGTGGTAATTTTAGTGGTTTCCTTATAGAAGGATGACAGTATTTCAATTAGCAATTTAAAACATTTTTGTACATTGACTTCATGGGCATATCAAATTCTACAACAAAATAGAGAAAGGAAGAAATCAGTTTCCTTTTTCTCCTTTCTCCTCCTTTTCTCTATAATGCTGAATAACTACCCAAAGTAGTTAAACTTGTACTATTTCCAAGGAAAGACTTCAAAGTAGGTATAAAAATATTTTTCACAACAGAATGGAGTTTGTCATTAAGTAACAATTTTTTGGTTATCTAGAATAGTTATTTCCACAGAAATCAGTCAACTTTGAGCTTTTTCTTGACTATTGACATTAAATCTACTTTTTCATAAGCATTTCTTTGTAAGGATAGCAGACTTGAAATTACTTAAATGAGACTAGGTCCATTTGGCTGTTTTCTGCATCATACAGCTTTATATTTTTTTCCTTTTGTAAATCAAATGAATTAATTTTGTTGTGTTAAGAAAATAAACTCTGAAAGATTTTACTCCTTTGAAATTTGTTGAACTTCATGATCATTATATGTATTAGAAGGAAGATAAATTTGTCTCTGGTGGTTCCGTGTTCTACATAACTCAGTCAAATTGCTGGTCTTGCTGTTCAGATCTTCTATATCTTTTTTGTATGATTGATAAATATGTTTTAACTATACTTTTTAAGATATTGATGATTTACAAAATGGCACATGATTTAGGGGTGCAGTTTCATACCTCCCCAGATGTATATTATCACACCATGCCCACCATCAAGCAACCAATAACTTGCCAACATAGTTCATTGGACTCCCTTACTCCTTAACTCCCCACTTCACCATCACCATTCTAGAAGTCTTAATTCTGCAGTCATAACTCTAGTGTTTGTTTTGGTTTAAATTTGTTTATTCCTTTGTTTTGCCTTTCTATATTTCATGTGTGAGTGAAATTACCTAGTATTTGTCTCCATCCTTCTGACTTACTTTGCTTAAAGATATCTCTTTGGGTTCTATCCACAAATGCAAATGAAATGATTTCATCTCTCCATATATGTGTACATATAATTTTTGATCCATTCCTTTGTCTCTGGGCAATTAAATTGTTTCCATACTTGGCTATTATAAATACTGCTGAAATTAATAATGCAAGCATCTTTCCCTGAAGCTATAAAATATGTAGAAAAATTAGGCAAAATACTTCCCAACACTAGTTAAAGGATGTTATTGAGTACTAGAGTTCAGATGTAGGAAAACAAAAGCAAAAATAAATAAATGGGACTATATCAAATTAAAAACTTGTGCCCTGAGAAATCATTAAATCATAGCCTTGATGGTTGTGAGAAAATATTTGTGCATCATACATCTGACAGGACACTTCTTCAAAGATAAAATTGATAAATAGGTGCATGAAAAAATGTTCATCATTATGGAAATGCAAATCAAAATCATCTTTATACCTTATACCACCTCAAACCTGTGAGAATGGCCAATAGCAAAAAGAGCAAAAGCAATAAATGCTGGCAAGATTGTAAAGAAAAAAGAACCCATGTACATTGTTGATAGGAATGTAGGCTGCTCAACTGTTGCTGGGGTGTTTCTCGGTACATCATCCTGAGATTTCCAGAGATTGTCTCCTGCATATTTTCCATGTCCTGGATCCCAGTGAATTTCAGTCCTTTCTCTCTCATAGCTCCTTCCCCACCTTTTTGTTATAAAGATTACTCTTTCATGAGTAAGAATGCTTGGAAGATATATCATTTTTATTTTTTATAGACCAAAACTACTTTATTCCTAAATACAAATGATGCAGCTAACACTAGAATTTTCCCTGTGAATTTCTTTAGCACTTTGAATTCTGTTTAGAAATCTTTAAATTTGACCATAAACTATTTTATGCAGTTCATTATTTCTTTCTTGCATATAAATATCATTCCTTTTTTTCCTTTAATTTATTTTTTATATTTTGTGGGTACAATTTTTTTCTTTCTTTCTTTTTTTTACATCATTATCTACCCCAGGGTTCTCCCACCACCTTTCACCTTATCACCTGTGAACCATTATCTTAATCTTTTGTTCCCCTACCACTCCTGGTTTCCCCCTTCCCCTCTCATGCTCTGTGCTTCAGTTCTGCTGAAAGTTAGTTTTACATTTTTCTTGTCTGTTTTCCCTTTATCCCTCATATAAGTGAGACCTTTCAATATTTCTCTTTTACTTTCTGGCTTGTTTCTGTCACAATGATTCCTTCTGCTCCATCCATGTTGCTGCAAATGACATATTTGTCTTTTATTTTTAAACTTTTATATCAAATTGTTGTATCCTAGTGTAATATTCTATATGAAAGAACTATTGCCCATGATTGAATTGGTCCTTTGACCACTATTTTTTATAGTTGCTGTGAAGAAGTCTATATCACTCTGATTCTTACTCCTTTGTATTATGTGTTCCATTTTATTTCTCTATAGAAGTTCTTAGGATCTTTAATTTTACCATGGTATTTTGAACCTTCACAACAATGAGGATCTAGAAAAGTCACTTCTCATGTACTAAGCTGATATACTAATTCCATTCCATGGAAAAAGTTACTTCTCTTGTACTAAGCTCATGTACTAATTCCATTTCATTGGAATTTCATTATTCCAGACTACTAAATTTTCCATAACTACTCAACTGATTTTAATTTTCAGGAGCTTTCTTTAATAGCATAGCACTTCCCTTTTCAAACTTATTCTAGATTATTTCCTATGTCCCTCTGACAACCCCAATTCTATTTGATTTGCAAAAAATAAAAAAATACTCAACTACTTGAGCTTTTTCTTTTTACTTCAAATTCTGGAATGCTTAGAAACCAGGACCAATTTTTCCTCTTAGAAAAATGCATAATTATTTTCTGAGAAACATTATATATTTTGTACAGAAAAGATACTGATAATATAGTATCAAAGTAAACTTTTATCTACATACTTACCAAGGATACATATATGACTAAATCAAAAGTGTTAACTTAATCATTCAACTAACATTTATTTGCTCTAGGTCAGACATAAATGACTGTGAGAGTATCCGGCCACTCCTCAGTCAGTGGAAAAGAAGGAGTCTCACACTGTAAAGGACATTCCTTTCCTTTACAGTTAGTTCTCTCATAAACAAACAAGAAGCCGACATTTACTCTATTTATATAACCTTGAATAACCTCAAAAACATCTAAAATGTGGGTGATAGGAGTTTTTTTCCTTATGCATGTAATGGTTTGAGAATGTGGTACAGCTTTTTTCCAATGAAGAGGAAACTATGTTGATAAGTTCTTAGGAATTCAAAGACTAAGCAGGGTATTTTCCAATAAATATCTGAATATATTCCCATTTGCAAAACTCTTATTTGGCAGTTTCCCTGTCAGCTAAAAAGATGTTAATAATTCATGTTTCTGTTTCCAGGAAGAATTTTTTTTTTGCCCAGGGTTTGGCATAGAGTGGAAATTGAATTCTCCCCAGTAGCAATTCTGTTACAGAATGTGATCTCTTCACTGAGCATAGTTTTACTACAAGAAAAAAAGATTCAAAAAACAAACAACAAACTAAATAAATGATTGAATTTATGGCACAAAGTGGAGCATATTTTCTTTGGTTTCATAACACATTTCTATTTAAGTATGTGAAACTGGTCAGGAATATCTCATGTTCACCAACATGATCCAGGGCTTAGCTAATCTTGTATCTTATAGTGTCCTGGGTTTACTCTTGCATAGTCTAAGGAAGATTTTTGAAAACATTATATGACTTGATTGAGAGTAATTATTAACTCCAAATGAAAGCTGGTTTCTTGTTTTGTTTTGAGACTAGGTCTTGCTATCTTTTCCTGTGGAACTGCAGGATCTCATTGCCCAGGGTACCACAGATTCAAGCAATCCCCAGCCTCAGCTTCCCAGGTAGCTGGGATTACAGGCGCGCACCACCACACTCAGTTATTGTTTTGGAACTAGGTCTTGCTACAAACTAGGTCTCGCTACGGGCCCCGGGCAGGACTCAAGCCGCGATCCCTAGCCCCGGGACGCTTCATAGGCTGAAGCTTACAGGCATGAGCCACCGTGCCCGGCCTGAAAGCTGGTTTCTTAAAATATAAAAAATCTAGAGAAAAGAAAGCAATTAATTTTCAACTATATGGTTTCTACTTGGAAACTGTAACAATTGCTAGTCAATGAGACTCTAGTCAACTATAAAAAAAAAAAAAAAAAGTGAAATCTTACCATATTACAACATGGAAGGAACAGGAAGGGATTATGCTAAGCCAAATAAATCAGGAGAAAGACAAATAATGGATGAATTCACTCAGATGTGCAATGTAAAGAAAGAAAGCAAAGCAACAGATTAAAAACAACCCCTAGAAATTTGACTGCAAAACTGAGGCTACCAGAAGAGGGTGGGGAGTAAGAAGCAAAGGCAGAAGGGAACCCAATGGAATATACTGGAGCATTATTGAGACTTGGTGGGACTGAATTAACCCCATCCTAGCAGCCCCCAGAGGCCACAGGGAAAGATAGCTTTTGAGGGACTGAGGTTAACATGACTCAGCCCTCTGTCTGTGGACTTACACACTTCACCAGCTCCAGCTGACAGTATAGGCACTTTAGAAGAATATTAGAAACTGGGAGAGTAAGTGTGCTTTGTACTATCTATATTTATTCTGAGTAAACATGAGTTCAAAAAGATTGAGCAACACTGATTCAAGAATGGGGATGCTGTTAACTGTCCCAATTCATTCACATTGTGAGAGACCAAAAGAATAGTAGGTAAGAGAATGTGAATGGCTCAGAGAGAACAAGGTATAGAAGAGAATGGAAATTTGGGTAGAGGCCAGACCATTAGAGTTTTACCAGTTAAAACAAGGAATTTCAAGTATATAGAGAAACTTTTAAAAAATGTTAGTAGCAACCAACAGTGGTTTAAAGCAAGACATAAGTATGTCTCTCATCTAAAAGAAATTCAGATACAAACAGATCAATATATGGCTTCAGTAATCTTTAGGGACTCAGCATATTTTCAATTAACTATTAAACAATAACTGGAGCATGAATCTAATTCTTAAAGACCATGATGGTGGCTGGAATTCTGACCATAATAAGCATATTTCAAGCAGGAAGATGACGGAAAGTTTAACAAAACATGAACAAACGGTATGTGCCAGCTATAGCTCTATCACTGAGTGTGTGAAAACAAAATGTAGATATCTAAGATATGAAAAATTGGAAGTGGAGAAAAAGACACTGAATATAGGATACTTTCTCAGTAAGTTTAGTTGTTCAAAAGAAGTAAAGTACTAGTTAGCATATAAGAATTGGAGGTGATCATTACCATTGTCACCAAAAGCTGAACAAATCTAAAATTAAGTTTTTCATAAATATTCTAGAGAGAAAAAATAAAATAAATATACTAGAGAAGTAAGTTCATAGGGAAAACCTGGCTCCAAAAATTGGACAGGCAGATATAGAGAATCATAACTTGGTAGAGTATAAACACAGAGGCAGAGATGTCTGTAGGAAACAATACCAGGATGAGAAAATTTATACTGCAATTGATGAATTGCTGGAAGTTCAATGCTATTAAGCATAAGATTTTAAAACTTTGGGATACTCCTAGACTGGAGGAAAGGGACTGCACAGTTTCATGGGTTTTGTCTTCAGGATCCTTACCATGTCTTCACAGTGAAAATGAGAGAAAAATTCCCTCATGATTCTAGCAGAGAAAGAAGGAAAACAACCATTTTTGAAATAAGTTCAGAACATTCTGTTCTTATTAACAAGACCTATCCTTAACCAAAAACCATTACCGGAGCCCTGCAGGCTGGGGTTTTACAAAAGCCTAACTAAGCTGGAGGAAGGGAAATAGCCATATCCAGTTCTTTTCAACCTGTCTAATTTAAGGGTGAAAAAATAATGAGTTACTTGTTCAGGTCACAGCCCAGAGGCACAGGCTCCCCTGAAGATTGATACCTAATCATACATCTAAGAATTTTGGTCTTCCCTTCATGTCTCACTAGCATATCATAGGACTTCTGTATAATAACAAGATTACAATGGAAAGAATGATACCTCATTCAAAAAGAGGAAATATGAAGACTAAAGGTAGACAAACTGAATACTAGTATAAATTTTATTCCCTGACACTTAAAGAAACTGCATGCAGTAAAAACAACTTAACTCATTTTCAGATAAGCATCCAATCTCTCACTAAGCACTGTTAGCCCAATTCTTTTTATTCAGTATCATTGTTCAGATTTCACAAGTATTACAAGGTATATTAAAATAAAATAAAAACAGTTTGAAGGACAAAGAAGGATCAAAATTAGACTCAAATCATCCCTTGGTGATTTAAAAGAAAATATATCTTTCAAAGTAATAATAGCAAGATGCATTCGGTGAAGATAACTTTTGGATTAATGAATGAAAACAATGACAATAATATTTTTTAAAAAAGAAGAGGCTAATTAAGATAATTCTACAATAAAGTACTGTACTATTCATGAAATAGTATAGGGCTACTTAAAAGTGAACTTAAATTAGTTGCACTATATATTGAAAACTTGAGGAATGATAATGACTAAAAGCTTTTTTTTAATCAACTTGATAAGCTAAGTGAAAAGAGTGAACAAAATACTCAATTAAAACTAGAGAAGATAGAAAAGAGTGGAGGACAAGAGAAAAAGAAACAAATCAAGGGCAAAATATATGAAATAGTAAACAAAAGATAAAAATTAATTCAAATATATTAACAATCATTCTAAATGTTAATAATATAAATACAATGATTAAAATAGGTTGTCAGAGATCAAAATAAAGACACAAATACATGTTGTTAACAAGAGATCTATTTTAAATATGAAGCAACTGGTAAAAGTAAAGGAATAGGGAAAGATATGCCATGCTAAGATAAATCAAGAGAAAACTGATGGCTACCTAAGTGAGAGATAAAGGATACCTCATATCAAGAGAATTAACAGGGATAAAGAGAATTACATAATGATAAGTGAATAAATTCTCTAGCAAAATTTGACAATTTTATGTATACTCTTCTAGCAACATGTAACAATAAATATTGAGAGACATCAAGTAGAAAGATGAATGTATAGTTGTTGGAGACTTTAATATCTTCTCTCATAAATTAACAAAATTAATCTGGGGAGAAGTCTCTATATGCATGATTGAACTAAACTCTACTATCAGTAACCACATCTAATTAGTGTCTATAGAATATTTCACCCAACAATAACAATAGAACAATATTTTTCCAAACTTAATCAAACCATAATAAATCATATTTAGTTTATAAATATGCCTTAATGAATTTCAAAAGTAGGAATCATCCAAAGTGTGCTATTAGATCATAATGAAGCTAACCTAAATATCAATAATAGAAAGAAAGCTGGTAAACTACAAGATACCAGACATTAAACAACACACTTTCAAAAAAACAGAGATCAGAGAAGTCTCAAAATACATTAAAAATATCTTGAATTAAATCAAAATTAAAACACAATTTGTTGAAATTTGTGAAATGCAAAGAAGCGTTTTGAGGAAAATTTATAATACTAAAAATTTATGTTAGAAAGTCAGTTAATAATCTTAACTTCCTCCTTAGGCAACTGAAAAAAGAAGACCAAATTAAATTCAAAGCAAACAAAAGGAAGCAAATAACAAAAATCAGATCAGATCTTGATGAAAGTGAAAACATAAAATAAGAAAGAAAGTCATCAAAACCAGAACTGTTTCTTTGGAAAGGAGCAGTTTCACCAAGGAACCTTTCACCAATGTGGGGGTGGGGGAGGAAGAGAGAGGGGGGGGAGGGAGGGAGGAAGGGAGGGAGAGAGGATATAGATAACTAAGAGGGAACGAAACTAAATATTTCATAGACATTAACAGAATAATAAAAGAGCAGCTTGAGCAATTCTGTATCCACAAATTAATAACAGATTAAATAAACTAATTCCTTAAAAGATCCAATATACCAATGTTTCCACATCAAGAAATAAAAAATATAAGTCCATATCTGTTAAATGCAATTATTAATTATCAAGTCTCCAAAATAAAAAGGAATAGGCCCTGATGGGTTCATAGGTGAATTCTGTGAAAATGCTTTTTCATTTACTCTATCATTTATTTCATTTATTCTACCAACTGTTTTTTTATTTGTAAAATATATTACTTAAGTTAATTTCTCATCCACACATAGGCTATAGGGTGAGTGTTCCTACAACTATTTAAGGAAGAAATTATACTAATTCACTCAATAGAAGCAGAGTTAAATTTCTAATTCTTTCTAAGAGGCCAACATTATCTTAATGTCAAGAGCAAAGATATTACAAGAAATGTAAACTACAAACCAATATCTCTCAAAACATAAATGCAAAAAGTATTAGCAAGTGATATGCAACAATTTATAAGAACTATACACAATGACCAAATAGATATTGTTTTTTGTAAGCAGGTTTATTAATTGATGTAATCTTTCACATCAACAGTATAAAGAAGGTAACCCCTATAATCATTACCAACACCAGTTAACAAAATCTAACATTGACTTACAACAAAAACTCTCAGGAAATTAAGAATACAGGAGAACTAACTTAACTAAATAACTACAAAATATTATTTTATAACTACAAAAATTCTTCGGCTGATATCATACTTAATGTTGAGAAATTAGATGTTTTTTTTCCCTGATCATAAACACCACCACTCTTATTCAACATCCTATAAATCCTAGTTAATGCAATAAGACAAGAGAAGTGGATAAATAATATATAGCATTGGAACAAAGAAATAAAAGAAAGGAAGATATATCTATATGTGTGTTACAGAACGACAGATGAACAGAATTGAGGACAACACAGATAATGGAGTTTTGGTTTTGAAAATGGAGCATGTAGAATATGAATATGATCTAGGAGGAAGAAGTTATAGAAACAGATGTTTAGGATATAGATGGCAATAATACATGTAGCAATGGCTCTCTGAAACTGAAGGGGATAGGATTTAAAATAAAGGTAAGAAAACCCACATTCTTATATTTACTGCACCTTTATTTACAATAGCCAGGATATAGAAATACAGATATCCAAAAACAGACAAATGGATAAAAAAATTGTATTGTATTTGCACAATATAATACTTCTCAGAACACAAACTAATGTCATTTGTGACAACATGGATGGAGGTGGAAGGAATTTTGTTAGTCAAATTAGAAAGAAAAAGATAAATACTAAATGGTTTCCTTTATATGTGGGATATAGAAAACCAAACAAAAGTATAAGAAACTGCTAAAACTAGCAAACTGAAATACAAAGCAAGGCAGAGGAAAGGTAAAATTGGGGAGGGTCACCGTCACAATTGATGAGTGATATGATGGTGGGAGAACTATGGGTTATAAAATTATATAAGAATTAAATATATATTCAAGAAATAAAACAGGTAAGATAGGTATAGCAATATATGTTGAAACTAAATATTTCCAGAATGCTCTTCAGTCACTGAGAGAGGCAGTGGAAAGGAACCTGGTTAATGACTCCAACATTATGCACTATTCTACCTCTAGAAATATTACCTTCCCTGATTATTTGCTTTCATATCATAAAGAAGTTGTGATTTTTCTCTCAGTCTCTGCAAAAATAATGAGTCCAGTGAAGTTCTGTGTTCTCCCTTCCTATTCCCTTTCCACCTCTAACACATAGAATTGAGATATGATGTTTCAATCATATGCAAGTTTTGTAAAATTTTATATCCAAAGATTAAGTACACTGATTTTTACCAAAACAAGATTTGTAATGGAACCTCAAAGTCAACTAAAAGGCAAGACCAGACCGGGCATGGTGGCGCATGCCTGTAAGTGGCAGCCTAGGAAGTCATGGCCTGGGCCAGGGATTGTGGTTCAAGTCCCCCCAGGGGCACATAGTGAGACCTAATTCCAAAAAAACATAGCTGGGCATGGTGGCATGCACTGTAATCCCAGCTACCTGAGAAGCTGAGGCTGGGGATTGCTTGAGTCCGTGGTACCCCAGGCAACATGAGTTTATGGTTCCACAGGCAAAAATAGAGAGACCTAGTCTCAAAAAAAAAGAAAAAAAAAAAAGACAAGACCATTAAAGAAAATAAAAGTTAAAGGTCAATTTTTATTAAAAATTAATAATGATGACTTTACTGAGCACTGTTTATGTCAAGTAAAATCAACCTGCTCCCATACTACCCTTCACCCTAAATGAAAACTGACAGACTGTTTGTATTAGACAAGTTGGCAATTTTTAAAGTGCAAAGCTTGTTTTGAAAATATTCTTAAATTAAGCTAGTTTATAGCACGAGGCAAATTTATTAGGTCTGGTTAAATAAAGAGTCAATTTACACATATTTTGTGTTTAAAATGTTACTGGTAAAATATTACTGAGGCTAAAGAAAAACTGGCTCATTAATCATAATGACTCATTAGAAGTTGGGCAGTAGAATCTAATCCTGGCCAAGGTTTCCTCCTGAAACTTAATGAACCATTTTAGCTGAAGCCAAAATTTAAAAAAAAAAAAAAAGAATCCACTATACCATATTCAAGAATGTCAAATAAGGAGGACTTGAGTTGAACTAAACTTGTTTTTATTAGCATAAACAAGTACCAGACAAATTTACAATGACCATCACCATTATTACCAAAATTACATTTTGCTTTAATAGTTTGTTAGTTTATTTTCACTCATGTATGTGTGATGTTTGTTCTCTTTCTACTGATTATAATTGTCTACTAAATGCTGAAATTTAATAAATACAGAAATTTTGATAATATTTTATTAAATCTCCATGGAAGAATGATTTGTTTTGTGGGACCACTTTTAAATAGGGATTGTTTACTACTTCTGTTTTTAAAAATATAGATTTCTAACCAATTCTATAAAGTGACTATTTAGAGACCATACTTACGTAAACGCAGACTTCTCAATATATTTGTCTTTTGAAAAATGTGTTACATCTTGGGAACTGGGAGGTAACAACGGTTGAGTACATCATTTGAGTATCAATAAGAAATGTAGAGTCACATGTAAACATAAGATTTGTGTCCATGTTCAAAACACAATTCAACAAAACCCAGTTCAACAATTATTCATAGAAGCAAGAGGGACCAAGTCAAGAAGCAAGAGGCATAAAGAAAGAAGTCAGAATCACTAAAGAAAATCTTCAGATAATAGAGGAAAGATAAATTCCAAGCATTTACAGGTTCAAAATTTCAGGATACTCACAACAGGATTGCTCAGTGTGTCAAAGTGTGCCACTGTCCCTGGGTCAAGATATTTTGGCTACACTAAAGGGTCTGATGTGACCTAGAAGAAGAAAATAATAGTTGAAATTTGTACCATTATTTCATGGCAGTATTACTTCCCTCTGTCAACAACAATATTTTCTCTGTCTTTATTAGGCATAATTAAACGAGAAGGGTCAAGGGGAAAATAATATTTCCAAATTTCTCTAGAATTCTTGGATAAAAGATAACATAAATGAAATATAACAATCTTCTCTCTAAAGGTTTTTTATAGTATTCCTCCAGCATTCTGGGGTATAAGAGAGAGAAATGAAATGAAATTGACCTCTGAATTTAAAACAAATTTAGTCATTCATCCATTCATTTGTTTATTCAGCAGATACTTGTAGAGTTATACAATATGCAAGGTGCCACAAATACATAATAAGGAAAAAATAGCTCCTGTTCTATAAGTTTTATACCAGTAGCAAAGATAATGGTAAAAAAGAATATGTATGAGGTTTCCCAAATACTTGAGGATGCTTTATCCCCATAATTCCATGAAGATGGCATAAGAGTGATAAAGCTGTCTAGACAATAAAATTAAATAAATATTTAGATTATACTGTTTCTAAGGATAGATGGGAAAGTTTGTAAGAGAAAATCAGAGAAAGAAGTTGTTTTCAGCAAACAAATGAGAGGAGCTGAAAACAAGAACCCAGTTCATTCATATATTTGATGCGTAGACGTTAAATCTTTAGAATCATGGACAATATAGACAAAGCAAAAAATTTCTGAGGTAGAAGAAACATTAAAATACTATAAAATCTTCATGTGTTTGAACAAAGAATTAACCTAAATAGTTAGACTGTGCTGACCAAGAAGAGAGCTTATTTACAATAAGGTAGACATGCAATGAAAAATCATACCAAAGATTTCTTTTTATTATTTACTACTGGTGGTTTTTAAACAGAGGATTTAACATTTATCAAAGACTACTCTGCCTTTTATATAGGAAGACAACAATGGAAAGGGTAAGTCAACTAGAAGTGATTATACTTAACCAAGATGATGATGATAGAATGGTTTAGAATGGAAGCAGTGGAAAGAAAACTTATTGGGATCTGGGATGCAGTGTTTTGGAGACAGAATTAACAGCATTTGTCAGTGAATCTATTGGTATGAGGAACTAAGAGAAGGAAGGATATTAAGGTTAATAAAAATTCTATGTAGCTGGAATTTAAATTAAATGATAAGGTTGACAGAAAATGAGAGTGAGAAAAAAATAAGAACCAGCCTATAAAAAACTTGTATGTTTTTCTACAATTTAAATATTAATACAAAATAATGATAACCCATTAAGGGATTTTAAGTAGACATTTTGCTTTGAGCAGATATGTATTTTTGAAAGATCATTCCATTAGCAAAATTCTCATTCAAATTTACCTCAAAAATAAGATGGTCAAGAAAATCAATAAAATGTTACAATATTGAATGTTCTATCCCATTAATATAGTATATCATTCTACTTAATTGTCTTATATTCTGTAATGATATTTTACATTTTTCTTTATAAAGTTATCTTCCAAATTAATATTTAAATTAAATATTATTAAAATAAAAGTTCCAATAAGTTATTTATAAACTTCTTAACAACATAAAGCTAAATTTATATGGAAGCAAGACCTAATAATACAACAATTTCATGATGTTAACCTTCTAGATACAAACTTCAAAAAACTCATTGTAGCTATGCTGTATGTTATACAACATAGTGAGATATTAACCAGATAAAGAATTCAAAAACAGACCAAGCATAAAAGGAAAAATATTGTAATGACATAGAAAAAAATAAATAAAACCTATAGGGAAATGATTTAATATATGATCACGAGCAATTACTCTTGTTAAAAAATTATTGGTGGGAGAACTTTGTCATATACAATGATGTAAAGAAATGTATGTATGGGAATTAATATATTTTGGGAATATATATGTAAATTAAAATCAAAACAATTAATAAAATTATATCACTATCTCACAATTTGCACTAATCAGAGGGAAAAGGGAGCAGAAGATGACAATTATGCTATATTTTAGGATTAATGATAAGTACTAAATGTACACTCACATGATGACTTTATTTTTTCTGTGAGGTAAACCATTGAGAGTGACACCAAAATAAGAGAAATACATGTTTGAACAACAGGAGACTATTCAAAGCTGCAGAGAATAGGAGTTACCCATGAAAATAGAAGTTTTGACTAGTATTAAAATACTGAGTTTTTAATACTAAATTTAATGTGGTAACCCATCTTAGAGCATTTAACTTTCCAACAACGTCCTGGTAGAGACAAAACAGAGACAACTAACAATGTAAAGATGCTCACCACAAACCAAAAAAAGGGAAGTGGCTGGGAGACTGAGGGTAATGTCAACAGCGTTTGAAGTGAAGAAGCATGAACTGCAAGAACTGGGAATATAGTGTTTGGATACATCATCAGGATCACTGATAAAATCAATGATGAAAAGCAGAAATGAGGGAAAAAGAAAACAAAAAGCCACATGCCAAACTCATCACCAAATCCACAGAATAAAATGTTTCCTATTTGTTCATAGTTCATAATGGTTTCATTTTGAAAACAGCTATAACCCATTTCCCACTCTAAACCAGACACATTGTCAGTCCTGGAAAACTATTGCTGATTGACTGACAGTAATGAAGAATGTAAGAAAAACTAATAAAAATTATAGAAGCATAACCATTTTTAATCATTTATTATAGGAAAAACAGTCCCTATAAACATCCCAGAAGATACTATCAAAAGCACACTACACCACTACAAAATCCCAAGAATCAGCAAAGTTTAAATTCTAATACTTGGTCTTCTTTGGGAAATTCTAATCTCCCTGGGAGATTAGGTTTCCAAAATGATCTAAGGAAGAGATTAAACTATATTGTATCTATATTTATTTCTAGCTCAAAAAAAAATCCATCCATAAGAATGATCCTGATAAACACCAAAGATTGTGAATTAGGGAGGATATGTGGCACAATTTTTATAAAAGTTATTAAAATAAGTTAAATCAAGGTAATATGTTTAAATGATCTGAAATATTTACCTATATGAAATATCATGTTCCAATCCCAATAAAGGAGTTAAGTAGGGAATTTTAGTAAAGGCCTATTTGAATTTCTGTATTCCCAAATTTTTATAATTCACAATTTAACACTTTTGTAAAGTTCACTGTTTAATCTGTGTCAATATTACCTCCTGCAAATAATCTGAGCATTTCTTCAAGGTAACCTTATTTAATGGCTCACCTTTCTTTTCCAAGAAAGAAAGCAAAGGGTATAGACTGGATACTGAATATTTTCAATGTTTAAAATGAATAAAGACAAACCTGGACAATATTCTTTAAAAGTTTTAAATGAAAAACAACACTACTACACTCACACACAGAATACCCCAAGAACTAGAGCCCAGAGTTTATAATTGTCTTATCTATATCAACAGAAATGTATCCAGTGAGATTCCTGAAATCTTACATCAAAGAGATGGGTTTGGTTTTTTTTCATGTAATGCTAAAATGGAGTTTTGCACATCAAACAAACCTATCTGTAGCCCACTTCTGGCTCATATATCAAGGACTTCAAATGTTTCTGAAACTTCTTTTTCCCACAATCTATTTTCCAGTTAAGTTTTTTAAAAATGTCCATCAAATACAAAATATCTAGGAATTTACAACAGTATTCAAATACTTAAAATTTAGATTATTCTTTTTTTTCACAGTGCTTTTATAGTCATAAAAATGATGGCAAAAGTGGTTAATAAAGAAGTTTTAAAGAATACAAAGTAATGTACAAACCAAGATGACAGTAATTCTTCTGGCTTAATGTTTCTGTGAACAAATGGACTGGGTTCCACTTCCCAGCAACTAAGAATGACAAATGGCATTACAGTAGAAAGCACGTGTGCCACGTTTCTCTTTCTAGCAGTGCTTATCCTGGCTTGTCTCTCCAGACAGCAGTAGCGTTCCTTCCAAGAAACTTCAAAAGTTCCCAAACTGCTAAAATAAAACAGGTCAGTAGAACTGAACTGTTCCTGGAACAAAATTTATGTCTTCTACTATAGGAATTGAACATCTATTATTCTATGAGGGTTCTCTGGCATTAAAATATAAAAAGTAAAATCTCCTTTTCATCTTTCTTTAAAATCTGAAGCAATTTCAACAGATGATCCAAATGTGGATGTGATCTTAATTTGTATTTGTGTTTCTTTTCTTCAACCAATTTAATTCATAATCACGAGACTAAAGACAAAACAAAATTTTAAAACAGGAGCCTAGCAAAAACACAGTTATTAACAAAACCAGGGTAAAAGTCAGAATTCCTAACTGAGAATCCAATGCTCGTTTCACTAGGTCACATTACTGATGCAACGTTTCTTTTGAATATAAAGCATCTCTTTTGGGCAATGGCATTTGCATTATACAAAATTAATATCAGATTAACTCTTTGTAAAGGATATGGGTGGTACGGAATTTTAATTTTCATCTCATATTATGACCCTTGTTCTTTTTTAATCATGAAGAATAGTTAAGATTAATCATCAATTAACATTGATTGTGTTAATTTGAATAGATATACACATTAATATAGCTCCGGAGTTACAGTCTATAGAATCAAAAGTTGTCAAGGTTAAAGAGCACATATAACACTCCCAGCTCTTCTTTTACATTCCCAAAGAACAAAGAAATAAGTAAAACTTCACTGAATTCAATCACTAGAATACTCAGGTCCTAAAATTATCATGTTGCCATTGGTTTTATGCAGTGATTTAATTTATTTAATCAATTTTTAGTAATCACCAGAAATATAAATTCCTAAAATCTTCCTTGTTGAACTTAAAATGGACACTAATTTTTAATCTAAATATTGTGCCAAGCATAAATAATTTGATTGCTACTATTTCAACTACAAATGAATTCTGAATGTACAAACAGACTTATTCAGAAAGAAAAAGTATTCAGAGTAAATTCATAACACTACAGTTGATTAATATGTTACAAATTATATACCAAGGGCCCTAAAAAAATGTCTTCTGATACTCCCTGTACATAATGTCAGAGACTAACTCCTGTTACATTATTAAAAGCAGATGTGTGTCATCGTCCATATAGAAATCATCTCATAGGACAAAGAAGATGAAAGTTGGTACCATAAACACGACCTAAATTGGCACTTGAAGAATATTACATGATTTGATACTATACAGATCTATGACTATGCCTCCATTTTTCATATACTCTGTGTACTTACACTACAACTAGAAAGGATGTCAAAAATTAACTATCTCATTTCCAAAGTCACTTCCCAAAGATAGGTTCAATTACATGTCACTTCAAAATAATGAATTAGACTGCAACATAACAATAAGAAGCTTTATTTATAGCTCTTTATTGTAAGAGCTGCCAAATGTTTTCTCTGGCACAAATTTCATAAAACTAAGTGTGGTCTATCTCTCATTTGAAAAAAAGTAGTTAATTAAAATTATGGCATTTGAGAGGAGAAATGATTATAGAATGCAAATTTTTCTACAATCTTAACTTGTTTTCTTTTGTGGTAGTCTATTTCTAATGCATCATTTTCATTTCATTCACCATCTATGTCCTTATTTTTCCTTCTTCATGGCCATGTGGGCATTCTTCCTCTGTTTTCCTATGAATGTTGCTGTTCCAACGTTACAACTTAAGGTATTTTACAATCTTATTCCATCTATAAACACTGCATGATTTCATATACAATAATTACCAATATGCTACAATATGCTAAGAACTCAACATAAAGATATATATATGTGTGTGTATGTGTGTATATATATATATATATCTCCACTTCAGAGTTTATCTCATTTAACAAATATCATAACTTTGAGTAGCTTTTGTGTGTTAACCACTGTTAGAAATGCCACAGATACAACATTGAATAAAAGAAAAAAAAATAATCATATGGAGTTTACATTTAAGTTGAAGAAGGAAAAAATAAGTAAAATATATATTTTATATAATAAATGTTATGTAGATAATATTGAAAAATGGCTAACTGAACTTTAAAAGTATGAATTTAAAGTCCAGCAAAACAAATTTTCTCCATAATATACAATAGAATTATTTATGTATGCTTATTGATCCTGAGGTAATGACAGGTAATATCTTAAATTAACACAAAATTTTCCCCTATCTTGGTGTGTTTATTTTTAACCTAAAATGCATTATTTGAATATGAAGTGATTACATTAGTGAGGTTTCTCCACAGGAAAAGTAATGGGAGTTATATGTGTGTATACATTATATTATATATAGGTATTATATATAATATGTATATCCATATCTGTATCTAAACCATAGGAGATTTCTAGAGTAGAAGATAGGTTTATTTTAAGGCACTGACTAATGTTATTATGGAACTGGCAAGTCTGAAATTTCTTCCAGGTCATGTTTACATGGACCATTGCAGTCTTTAGCTAGAAGGCAGTCTGATATCCAAAATATTTAAAATCATCTTTCAGGGCTTCTTCAAATAATGCATGCAGATTGTAAGTTATGCCCAATGTCAGAAGAGTCTTTCTATTAGTAAACAATTTAAATTTATTTTATCTGTGGAAAACATTGATTCTTTATCCCAGGATAATCATAGTAACAAACCACTCTGTAATATAAGTTCAAAGGAAATGGGCAAAGTCCCTAAACTAGTATTTCCAGGAATGCACTTCATGAACCACTCAGTCTAGTAAATATCAACGGGTGATAGAGAAACAAACAACCATAGCATAGTTTTCATGTTCAAAGACAATTTTCAAATGCTTTGTTAAGCAGAATTAAAGGATTTTCCCAAAAATCTCTCAAAGCTTTCACTATCCAAAGATGAACTTCGAATTGCCAAAAAAATGGGATAATAATCTTTTCCAAACATGTTTATGTCTCTCTTTAAGAAAATTTCTTGGGTATTAGATCCAATGGCAGTCTTTCAGAATTTCCACTTTCAATAAATATTCCTATGTCGGACTCATTTATGAGTCCACAGCATTTATGAGTCCACCAATCTATTAAGAGGTAAACTAAAGAACATTATAAGTGTGTGTTGGCACCATAGTGTATACAACTGAATACAGATTTTGATGATGGTGGCTATCCAGAAAATAAAAAGGAATCGATCAATTTAAATGGTTGGAAGGAGAAAAAGGAGAGATAAAGGCATTAAGTTATTTCCCTAGAGAAACATTCCCTCTCACAATTCGAGCCAACTTTAAATTGAATGATTCCATAGATTTAATAAAATGTTGGTTAAACATTTCCTCAAGCCTTTCTTCATATTTAAAAATTCAAAATCCCTGAAGATATTTGCCAGTCATCCAAAAACATTAATAGTTTTCTTCTGCTCAGTGAAAACTTCAAGTGCAAGTTGAGCATTCATTATTTATTACCTATCGGTACTTTCATTAACAGGAAAAAGTCACTGAATCAGAACTGAGTTCCCTATATGTATAGGGAAAAAAAACTGGAGTTGATTCTGTTTGCCTCTTCTAGGTCTCGTTGGTATAACTCTTCACATCACAGAAGTTATGTATATAAATTTCATATAAAAGGAAATAACCTAAAAATTAACCATTTCAGTGTCAGAGTACATCTAGATATGTAATCAAATTAACAGATTTTTCCCATGTAATACCTGGAGAAATATTGAATCATGTTATTATTCTCCTGTGGAAAATATGTGGTAGGTTTATGGAAAGGAACAGGGATCCACACCAATCAGATTATAGTCAGTGCCTTCATTAACTGTGGAAATTTGGCAGAAATAACATTCAAGGCTATTTCAGTTGTAGTCAATCACTTTCCCCACTATTTTCCCAAATCTCAGCTTTATACAGATCTATACCATTTGAACAGACTGTAGGAAATTATGCACTAATGAGAATATTACTGATTTGTCAATGAGGTTTTAAAATCTCCTACTCACATCTTTCACTGAAAATTACCTTTTACCATGTAATATAAAATCTTTGGCAAACTACCTAAAAAAATAATAATATGGTAATTTGTATAATTCATTTATGAAGATAAAATGCATACTAGATAAGGTTTAAGCCAAAGAAGTAAAATAATAAGAATTGCTTAATGGATGAATGATGGTTCAAGCAATTACACCCAAAATAGATCTTAGATTTTCTTATCATAATAAGGGAATGGTAGTTTTGTAACATGATGAAGATGCTAGCTAAAGCTATAGTATTAATCATTTTGCAATATATAGCCATCAAGTAAACATCATTTGAAACCTCCACATTATTATATATCAATTTAATCTCAATATAAAAGGGGAGAAAATCCCTCCCTGGTTAAGAAATTTTCCCTAAAAGAGTTAAAACTAACAAACTGACAACAGAACAAAAGCATAAAGCAAGGGAGGGTAGGGCGGGTGAAATCAGGGGAGGGATGAGCACAAGAGATTAAAATGTTGGTTCACAGGTGACAAAATGGTGAGAGAACCTCAGGATATACAACAGTGTAAATGTGTGTGTATTCAGTCTGTTAAAATAGGTTCATAAATTTTAAAAAGAAAGCTATTTTCTTTATATTTTGAAACTTATACAAAGTTATATCCCAAATCTTATTCACCTCCCATATCGCACATATAATGAACATTCCAGCTAATTATCACTCATGATTTCACTCAAATATAGTAGTAATAATAATTATCACACTATACATATTCATTTTTATTGTATATATTAATTTTACATGATACACACACATACACACATATATATTGCCAATAAACCATGGATACAGGCAATGTGTCCTATGAACATAAGGGCTTATCTAGCAATGTTGCATCTTCATTTAAAAAAAACTAGATTTCCCTATATCTTCTCATGTAGTATGTTACTTGCAAAAGTAAATATTGCTTGTTTCTAAGTGAAGTGGTGACTCTGTACAAAAACCTTGAATATTTTCCTTAGAATTTAGAAATGTATTCTTATAAACACATATGAAGATACATACTATTTTCACCATATTTTATGAATTGCAATATTTTTATAAAGAGAATATCCATATTTTCACATTTAAGAGGTTCCTTCAAGTCAACCATCAAAATAAAACTGGAAGTCTTTATTAAGGATTAGAAATGTTATTCAATGAAATGTTTTTTTAATAGAGGAAAGTTTTCTTACATTTCCAGTCAAAGAGCCAGCAGCATAGATTACTTAATGCATAGTTTAACATAATCATTTCATTAAATGTTTATACTGAAAATACTGACAATGCCCAGGCAAGTACATGAGAACAGACAGGCAAATACAACCACACCCTGGTGAAGTTATATACATAGGAAAAGTCTTAGAGCAGCAGTAACTGTAAAGCAATGGAATAATTGCATATATGTATCAGAGATTTGAAAACTATTTAACAGATATAGAACCAACACTAGTAAATTAGCAAAGTATATAAAATAAAGGGTTTGTTGAATTTCATTGAAAAATGGATTTAAGTATTTAACATTTTACCACTTTACATTTCTACTTACATGTGGACTATGTAAGTAATATCACATATATATGTATATATATATATATATAAACACATCAAAGAGTCAGATAAAACCAAAATAATAGCAAATTTCATTTGCTAATTTTATTAATCAGACTATAGAATTGGGGCTATCAGAGGGTTAGGAGGAAAGAGAAAAAAGTGGAAAAGGTGCACAATGGACTATGGTGGAGGACAATGTATGCCTGTAGTGGTAGGTGTAAACCTATGCTTCTAAATTATATGCAGCACTGTAACCCAATGGTACCCAAAATTTTTGAAAATTAAATGAAATTTTCTGAGAAAACCTTTAATAATGAGAAATCTATGCTTGGTTTTCTATTGTTCTTATTTCTGAGACTATCCCATATTTCTAACATGTAACCTCTAATTTTTTTTGTGTGTGTTACAAATTATTTTTTCAATACATCCCTATTTCCAATCACCTCTCCAAGAATGTCTTCCATATTCTTTTAAGTACAAGTGACTAAATATATGTCATCCAAGTAGAAATTCAAGTTAAAAATAATTTTATTTAAGAAAATTGCTACTCTCCTCAGCATTATAGATTGTGACTCCAAAATCTTTTACAAAGCTATGGAACTCAAAATAGTGTGGTACTGGAACAATCAGAAATACAGACTGACGATGGAATAAGAGTCCAAAATCAACCTCACACATCGGTGGACAGTAAATCTATGACAAAGGAATTGAGTATATACTGTACTACAGAGATTCTCTTCAACATATAATACTGGGAAATGTGGACAAAAAAAAGAATGAAACTATATCACCCTCTGTTCTTCATTGAATTATTTTCAATAACCAAGATTTGGGAACAAGTTAAATCCCATTGACATATGAGTGGATAAAAATGATAGGACCTACATACACAACAAAATAATACTCTGCTCTATTTTTTAAAAAAGATAAAATTATAGTAGCTCTTTTGCTGGCCTGTACTTTGCAAGTGTTTCTTTTCACCAACCTTTTCCTTTTTCAAAGTAGTTGAGGCAGCTCTAGTCCTAAGACTGCCCACCTGTAACAGTAACTCTTTTAACAAATCCACCCTTTTTAGAAACAGCTCTTTCTACCCATTTGTGTCTATGCAACATCCTTCCTTTTCCTTTCTCCTTTCTTATATAGTTAACCTGTCCTTTTGTATATAAATAGATGATAAAAGTTTGTCATTTGAAACAGCACAGATGAGATTTGAGGAAATTTTGTAAAGTAAAATAAATCAAACAAAGAAAGAAAAACATAGTATGATTTTAATTATATGTTGGAAAGGAAGAAATAAAATAGACTACTCAAAAGCAAACTCTTGAACAATAAGAACAGACTTGTAATCACCAGAAGGAGAAGGGAAAGGACAATGGGAAAACCAAGTAAAGAGGTCAACAGTATGGTGGACAATGGAAACTAGAACTTTGATGACAATCATAATGTAATATGTAGAGATACAGAATTGTGCTGTTGTACACCTGAAATCTTTATGATTTTTATAAACCAGTGTTACCCCAATTAAAATATTTAAAAATAAAATGTCACAAAATCTTATACCTCACATTTTTAGGTTAGTATTTCTTATATTATTCCATAATGTTTGCATCCATCATTCTTTTCATTCTATATTATTAAATGAAACATAAATTACAATTTATTGAAATATTACCCAAAAATTGAACCTTTGTGTTGCTTCCAGCATTTTAATTTTTTAAGTAATAGGGTATTAAATATATTCAAGTGTTTGTATTTTCTCCATTTTCAGATGACTTTATTAGACTAGCATCCATGAAGAGGAAGAAGTAAGAGTGTGGGTTAAAGAAGTTTAATGAAAAAACTTTACTTCTAATAATTTATCATACATTGTGATTCCAGAATCTACTACAAGGCTACAGGACTCAAAAGAGTGTGGTACTGTACCAAAACAAAAATTATTTACTTATAGACAAATAATTCCCAAAAAGATCATGCCATTCTAAAGGCTAGACAAAATAATAACACCTCAGCATTACTTTCTATCACAGGTAATTCAGTATTTTATTGAAAGATCTTATACAGGTTTATGTACAATGATTAAAAGTTTGCATGGTTTCTAAGAGAGATGTGCACGAGTTCAGTGATGATCTACAGACAAGAAATACTTAATAAACAAACCCAGGATAACTTGAAATATTATGACATGGCCAGGAAATATTGAGTGTTCAGTTTGTCTCAAGTGCAGTTTTCATACTGGGGAAGGAAAGATGACTGGAGGTAAACAGCAGCAGTATTTTGGCCTAAAAGACTCTAGTTTGCAATATTTCTTAATGTCATCAGTTCTTATTTAATCATAAAGTAATATTTGTTTAGGAGAAGGATCAAAGGATTAGCTAGACATATGTTGTTATACTTTTATTCATGCTTCAAAACACTACATTTTCCTATTTTTTTCTATTTACATATATGGTTTTTCCTCTCCCTTCACCACTAAACTCTCAGCAATCACTTATGAGTTCTTGATCAGTATTTATTAAATAGCTGGACTTTGAAACACCATATATCTAAGAACACTGAAATTATTTTTTTTATTTTTTAAAAATTTATTTATATATAAATTTCACATCTTTGCATTCCCAGGGATTTAGGCCCCCCCCCCACGCTCCTCTCCCATCCCCCCACTTTCCCTCCTGCCCATAGTTGTGTGCTTCAGTTTGGTGCTTAGCATGTTTTGTCTTTTCCTCGTGGATTTTGTTTACTTTTTTTCATTATGTCCCATATATTAGTGAAACCATTTGACTTCTGTCTTTCTCTTTTTGACTTGCTTCTGCTGGTATGATTCCTTCTAAGTACATCCATGTTGTCATAAAGTCATCAAATTTGTCATTCTTAATTGATGAGTAATATTCCATCGTGTATATATACCACATTTTTTTTTAACCAGTCATCTGTTTGGGGGCATTTAGGTGCTTCCATGTCCTTGCAATTATAAATAGTACTGCAGTAAACATCCAAGCACAGGTGTCCCTTTGTACCCACACTGATGTCTCTTTTGGGTAGATTCCCAAGAGACCAATTGTTAGGTCAAATGGTAGTTCCATTTTCATTAATTTGAGAGTCCTCCACACAGCTTTCCATAGAGATTGGACCAGTTTACATTCCCACCAGCAGAGTAAGAGTGTTCCTTTTTCTCCACATCCTCGCCAGCACTTGTTGTTGCCTTTTCTTTGGGTGTGGGCCATTCTTACTGGTGTAAGATAGTATCTCGTTGTGTTTTGATTTGCATTTCCCTTATTGCTAGTGACATTGAACAATTTTTCATGTGCCTGTTGGCCATTTGTATTTCCTCTTTGGAGAAGTGTCTTTTTAGTTCTTTCCCCATTTTTTGATTGGGCTTTTTATTTTGCTTTTGTTTAGTTGTGTGAGTTCTTTGTGGATCGTCGTTATTAAACCCTAATCACTATTGTGGAGGGCAAAAATTTTTTCCCATTCAGTTGGGCTTCTTTTAGTTTTTTCTGTTGTTTCTTTTTCTGTACAGAAGCTTTTTAGTTTGATGTAGTCCCATCTGTTTATGTTTTCCTACATTTTTTGCCATCTGTAGAAGCTTCCAGAAAGAGATTTCTGAATTGTAATTCCTGAAGGGTTATCCCCAAGTTTTCCTCCATGTATATTATGGTTTCAGGTCTGACCTCTAAGTCTTTTATCCATTTTGAGTTGATTTTTGTACATGGAGAACACTGAAATTATATCCAACAATGATCCTCAAATGAGGACTTTAGAATAAAAATGTGAGGTTCAATACTAGAACTTTGTCAATATAATTTTTCTTCTAAGTGGCCCCTTTTTGTTTTTGCTAATTTATATTCAGAATTATGTCCCATAGTCAAGACTACCAACACACTGTTTAATTAGTCTGATAATCTTGTCTATATCTACCTTGTGTACTGAGTGGCTCAAAATTCATGAACTTAACCTTCCAGTGGTCACTATAATAACTTATTTTTGCTTCTGGTCATTGAAATTTAAGATTTCTGTAAAGAGTTAAATACCTACTTTGATGTAGACATCTAAAACTTGAAAGGCACCTCTTCTAGAAAACCACAGGAGTCTGAATGCCTAGTATTGCCATTCAAAGAGTAAATAAACTATTTTATTATGACTGATTCTTTTTTGTCTCTCATCTTCTCACCAGGCTAATTCTAAGACACAACTCATCAAATGAATAAATCTAATTCTGAGTAGTCAAATTTTATGATTTTCTCAACATCTGTTTTAAAAATGAATTTCAGAATTGAAACAATTGCTATCATCAACAGCTTTGCCAAAAAAATTACTGAAAAAGATTTTCTTGACACAAAAATACATGTTGAATTTACCAAGTTCTTCAACATTGCTAAAATTTGTTCCTACAACTGTGAAAGAAACTCTAAGTGGTTTGGGAAATCTCTATACTTTTTTTTTACTAATTACTTTTCTTAATTTACATTATGCAATTCAGTAGACTTAAATGGAGAGGTACAAAAGAATAATAAAATCAAATAATTCCAGAACTAGAAAACATTCTTACATGCTAAATCAACTATGTTACATGCCAAAACTGATCTTTGAAGCTCTCAACTATAGTTTTTTCCAATTGTTTAATATAGAACATATTCCATTGATTTCCCTTGTTGAGGACAAGGGAGTTTTCCAACTCTGTTTTGTTAAAGCTAACAAATAAGAGGGTTTTTTGTTTGTTTGTTTGTTGTTTTCCTTTGTTTTGCATTAGGGCAATCTTGTATTTTCTTCAATCAAATCACATTAATGTTTTATTCAACTGTAATTATTTAACCATTACTAAGATCCCATTGTGAAGTAGTTGTTACGGAGTCCATTTGTAAGCTGTCAAACCCCTACTGTATTGAAGTATTTTGCCTTATTGGCAAATATGCATCAAGAGCATTTTTCTTCAGTCTCAATGGAAACTGAATAAAGGTTTTTATGCCCACCAATGCACAGTGGTATAATATACAAATAAAACAGATCATCTCAAGTATAAAGTAGATAAGAAGTTCATGAAGATACTCAGTTCTTACTGTGCTTGAATACTCCCCAGTAGCAATTTTGCATAGTAAGAGACTAGGGGTGGCAGGGCAATGCATTGCTCATTTTCACATTTCAGTTTATGAAAAGGAGTAAATATACTAATTTAAGCTAATGCATTGGTAGATTAGAGAACTAAACAATGAAATGTATCCTTAATCCCAAATCCTCATGGAAGAAGATATTTTTTTTAATTTTATCTTTTCTTCATACCCAAACTATACTAGAGAAAATTAAGGATTCATAAAAAGATATGATCACAAAGTTTAAAAGGGGTTAGAGAGACAAGAATAAAATAAGTGACAGAAACAAGTTTGCAGTTAAAATTTTTAATGTGTGAGCATTGCCTCATTTAGCCAATCTCAGAAAATCTAGAGAAGGAAAGAAATATATATATATATATAATATTTTTTTTTCCTGGGCAACCCCCAGAAATATCAGGATTTCTGATGTGTATGGTTTGGGTGTACCACTAGGAAAACTTGCTTGAAAAAGGAATATATCTCTACAATTTTTAGTCATCCTGCAAAAATAAGACAAAAATGCTTCTGCTATCCTAGCTGGAAACGTGAGCGGTACTTTTGAAGATACTGCTGTAGAGCAACTTTCAGTTAAAGAACAGCAGAAAAAATGAAAGGAAAAACGTAAAGACAGGGACATTGATTAAAATTTAATATACAAAATGGTGAGAGCATGAAAGCTTTCATATATTCAAGAGAGGAAATTTGAAGATTCTAATGAAAGTGTTAAATCTAGCGTAGAGATTGATAAATGTAAACATTTAGGGATTCCTCAATGAAAGCTTTAATAGCCCACTTGACAATTCTTCATGTAAGCCTGATACAACAATCACTGTAAGGTTCCAACTAGTTTCATTCTTAGTTATAAATGGACAGCCTATAATAACTAGATATTTAAGAATGCCATCTAACTTGAAATAGATTCATCAAAATAGTAAAGTAAGGTTTTAGAGAGAACAGAAGGGGAAAAAAACTCTTCAAAAATCTATCTAAGGTCTTCTTATGAGAAGATATTACTAGAAGATGTAACATATATACAGATGAAATATTTTCCATCTATTTTAAAAAGGTGAATCTTGCCAATTTACAACATGGATGAAGTATCTAAGTAGTCAAAAGGAGAAAGATAAAACCAGATAATTTTACTCACAGGCAGAATATAAGGAAACAAAACCAAAGAACAAACTAAACTAAATCAAAACTAGTCCTAGAAATCTGACTGCAGAATTGATGTTACTGGTGAATGAAAGTGTGACAGAGGCAGCAAATGCAGAAACTGACTGAATGAACTATAGTTAAGAATCACTAGTGCTCCCGGGTGGTTGTGGTGTAGTAACATACATCTAAAGAGGTGTGAACATATACTCCTAAGCCATTGTATATAGTATTAGGCAATACTATTGCCTAAAAAAAAAAAAATACAATTTAAGAGAGAGAGATGAATCCTTGTGGATAAAAGCAGAAAACTATAAAAATATTTTTAAATATTCACATTATAAGAACAACTAAAATGTTTAAGTATGATGTTCAATTCTTTAAAAAATTCAGCATTAACTTTGTACAATATAGTAGAGCAAATCTCCTAGAAATTTGACCAAAACATTCATAAGATAATACCATGGGAATGATTTAAGATAATTTAGAAGTCAGAAAGACATCTGAAATATTATGGGCAACAATGGAAACGAAAAATAACTCTGTTTTGAGGGGAAAACAATATCTATGTAAGAGCTATACAACCAGTAAAAGTATCAGTAAAGAGTGATAACAGGTACAAAAACATTTTCAGACATCCAAGATCAATGGGGTGAAATTCACCCTATTCATGTAACATTTCTCAGAAAGCTGTTCCTGGAAATGTTTCATCTTATTGAACAAATAAAACAAGAAAGACAACAAAGAGTTTAATAAATAAGAATTCAACACAGGGAAGAGGGAAAAAAGACAATTTCATGTTAGGGTAATGAACTATTCTAGTCACATCAGGTCTGGGGAGTATTAGACCAGGACCAGCTTGGAAGAAGTAGAAAGCTCACTTGGAGAGAGGGGGAAAGTGGTATATATGAAAGAGGAAAAGAAATGAGAATAATGTATTCCCAAACCATATTATTGAGAAACAGGCACAATTTCTTGAAAGTTTGAGTTATGACAACCAGCATAGTGTAATCCTTTCTAATCAAAATACTCCATCAAGGAAAGTTAATTATTCATTTTGAATATGGACCAGTTTTTAAAAAGCTAAGAACGATATTAGAGTCATTGTCTAAGTTCTTGGGAGAGCATTCAGGAACCAGAAAAACAATTTCTGATACCACAAAGGAGATAAATTACAAAAGTCCAAGTTAATACTTGTTCTATACCTATGTGAGGTAAGTAATGATGAAAGGTATAATTATGCCACAAAATCAAATAAAAACTTCTGCAAATAAGAGGAAAAAACAACTATGCAGCAAACAAGAAATATTAATATTAATGGATCAAATTTGGGGAAGTCTTTTATGATTAATTTATTTATTTATTTCCATAGAAAAAACTATGTTACAGGCTATTTAAGAGTTTTAGATTTTACTAAAAATTCAACAGATGAGGCTAAAAGTTTTTAAATGTTAACATTATGAATGTTTCCTTCAAAGAAGTTTTAAATAGCTAAATTTTAAAAACAAAAGTTAGAGTGAATACCAACAAAAGGTAAGTTATATTCCTGATTTATCAGTAGGAATTCAGATTTAGTCAAAACATGTGAATATTTGTTGTATTTTTCATCAAGAGAATAAACATTAAATAAAATATATTACTCCCATTGGAACACTTGGTAATGCATAAGTAGCTTTCAAAAAAAAACACAGAAATCCTATTGGCAAAAACTCTAACACTGACTCACTAGAAAAATTGGATACAATTACATTGATTTCTGGCAGTCATGTATTGGTTTTCTCATTAAGGAAAATAAGCTGTTGTGGGTTTATTTTCAAAAGCATGTTTAAACTAGTATTGCAGACACTTCCCCAACATCTACAAAGTCACCCTTGTATGGGATAAAGGACTGAATATTATATGCCAACCATTAGTTAAATAATCCAAAAATGCACACCAGAATACTTGTACAGGACCATAACCTGAGGGCTTATAATTTAAATTACTCAGAGAGGCAAAGAGGTTTATTCCAATTCCTTCTGAAAGCCGGCAGTCATGCACCTGGGTGTTTTCCAACTGCTTGTGCAGAAACTGTTAAGATCAGCACATGACGGTGAAAGCACCAAAGATTCCAACAAAAAGGCATCAATTTATAGCCCCACTCAAACAGGAAACACTATTGATTAAGTCAGGGGAGTGGATTATGGTCTCTTATATGACTGATTATATGCCTCTCTCTTCAAAATATATCTACAGCCTACTTTATCTCCCAGTGCACTGCTGGGCAACTCCAAGATATCTACAAGAGCAGTATTTTCATGCAAAGGTAGCACAGTCTTTCAGGTTGGGTCTTCTGTGTTCAGAGGCCATATGTGTCCAGAAATCTAGTACATTTAAAGAAAATCAGAGTCTAAGGAATAGGATTATGATAACTGAAGCAACATGAAGTTAGTTGTCAATCAGAAGACCTATCATTTAAAAATGACTTTCCTAGAATGAAAATAGATGGAAAATATAATCCATAATTGGACTTCTGTTTAATGTTAATCAATTCAGGGAAAATTGAAGTGAAGAATGTTTTTATCAAGCTATAGTAATCTTTTGATTCTTCCTTACACAAACTAGGGAACACAAGAGTCAAGTCAATACAATTATTCATGTCAGTAACACAGGTTATCTCTTCTTTGTGTAATAACTAAGATACAATAATGCATTTTATACCCCTGTTCTAATAGAAAACTCTTAGCTATTATTATAAGAACTTTCTTTTCAGTAATCTTATGCAACTTCTTGCAACATCTGTAGCTTTTAAATCACTACATCTCAGAGAGAGAACTTTCTGATAGCATGCAGAACAAGTCTATTGTTTTCCAGGGCTAGTTGTTTTAGAAATATAGTCAACTGTCAACAGTAAATACTATCTATATTTATTTTAAATCTTTTGATAGCTTATATTCTAATATTTGCCTGTTTTTCTTTCTCCAACTTTGATATTCATCTTGGAATCTATGACATATTGAATGTTTCTGTCTCTTTGATATAGTTAAGTATGTAAAACAGGTATACGTAGATTTAAAGATATAAGCAATGCTATACAAATGTATAACTGAGTGCTAGACAGACAGACAGACCCTGTGACCCACCACCCAGAAAATTGGCAGACAGACAGACAAAGGAAAGAAAACTTTTCCCAAAACCCTAGGTAGATTCTCCTTACAACTCTGTAGTCAGCATTTGGTGACATATTTATCATTAGAACAATCATTAACAGGAATGACTATGTCAAACCAAGCCTCATTCACTTCTGGAAAAGGTAGTTACCTCCCTGAACATTTTATTATCTGCTCCAATACCTGAAAAAATGTGATTCTCTGTCAAGAAGGAATGGGAAACAGCCACTCAAGAGTCAATAAAACAGTAACTGTTACTAACACCTTATTATCACAAATGTAAAACACTGTAATACAAACAAAATAAAAGTAAAGAAAAGGGGGGGTTTAAATTGTCAAAGAATACAAAGTTTTGGGGATCAAAGAGAAGTGTGATCTATAAATTATAACAGTATAGAATTTGATACAATTGAGGTACAAATAACTATGTTAACAGAAATAAGGGATAAAAAAATAGAAAATGACTGATAAGAAAACAATAAATGAAAGTTGTTTTGATTTATTTTAGTGCTACACTAAGATAGAGAAGTAAGATGATGGGTGACAAGATATCAAGATCAGAAGAGAAAATAGGGAACTTAGATCTAGGGTGTAAAAGACTTTTTTAAAGAATATAGGGGAGAAATTGCATATAACACAAAAATATTTTAATATATTAATCAAGACATATAATAAATTATATGCTCACATTTTAAAATGTTTATTGAATGCTAATTGCATGCAAAAATTAAGGTAGGTGCTAGAGACACAGTAGCAGCCAAGAAAGACATGACCCTGCCTTCAGGGAAGTGAGATTCTAGTAGGGAAGTCTGCCCTTACATAAATAATAAGGCGTAAGAAGAGCATTCACAAAAAACAAATTGATGAGAATTTAGTTGAAAAAAGGGAAAACATACACACAATGATTTAAACAACTAAAAGTAAGCTGGTACAGTGGCATGTGCCTGTAATCTCAGCTATCTGGATGGTTGAGGCCAGGAATCACTTGAATCTGTGGGTTCAAGACAACTCCAAGCAACATAGCAAGAACAAGTTTCTAAAAATAAATAGATAAAATAACTAAAAGGACTATATTGGCTCTGAAATTTAAAATTTCAGCCATACACTTAACATCAAGGGATTTTTTTTTAATGAAGGTATTTAAAGGATGTGACCCAAAACTGGTTTCTTCCCCTTTGTTTTTGACTCCCCTTTTCTGGTCAGCTGCATCAGTCAACCAGTTCTCATTTTGTGGAAACAAGATAGTTACAACAGCCATCATCTCATATCTTTATATGAACAACAGAGAGAGACTTTCTTCCAATATGACATAAAAGTTTTGGGATTCACTCCGATAATTTTAATAATATGCTTACTTTTAGCCAATGGTTACAGTATAATATATGAGATAACCTGGGAAATCTCTCATGAAAAGCCACTGTATCATCAGATTAAGCCATAGCACCACAATTATTTTTGTTAGATTTAAGCTTTAAAATGTGTCAATGCTGTTGACCACTATATAGATGTATAATTATCTTTATGGATCATTTCTTCTTTGCTAGGTAACACTGAAGCATCTTAAAAGAAATTTACTAACAAGTGCTGTGTTTCCATCATTTTCCAGTCTTTGAATCTCAAACCACAAGAAACTAAACAAAGCACCCTATTTTGAAATGCTATAATCAAAAACTTGGATTCACTACCAAAGCAGATAATATTTTGTATAAAGTATTATGGCATTAACTAGTTCTGGAGGCTTAACTTATGATGTATCCCAAAACTGGTCAAGTGGGAAAACCATCATGAAAGTCAGAAAGTTGACATACTTTTAAAAATATCTTTCTGAGAGAAAGGAAATGGAATTCAATGAAGGCTTAAAAAACAAATACCTCATAATGGGAAAACCTGGCGGATCCATAGGTTTCAAATAATTTAGGGATCCATAATGAATTGAATGTCAAAAGATACCTAAGGAATAGGATTTGAAATACCCTAAATGTTACATATTTGTTCAAAAATTAGCTATGTTTGTAAAGAGAGAAGATAGAAATATGGAGAAAGGGAAGAAAGCCATTCAAAATAAGAAGAAAGTCAGTTCTAAGCAACTTATATAAAAAAAACTCAGATAAGCTGCTTAATCCTTAAAAATAGTAGTTTAAAAACTTTAGTATGCATCAAATAATCTGTGAACGTTATTCAAAATGCAAATTCTTGAAATCTACTGTCTGATATTTTGACTGTAAGTTTGGTGTGGGGCCTGTCATGAGCACCTTTGGTGATTCTGATGCTTGTAGTCCAAATACCACATCAAAAGAAAATTACTTTAGGATTACATAAACTTTCCTACATCTAATAAAAGCAAAACTCAAAAAATAACTGCAATGTACTGTGAGGTAAAGAAAATGGACATATAGTCACAGACCTCATTCCTGAATAAATCCTACTAGCTAGATAAATTCTGTTTCAGAAACATAGGTTTACATGAACCAAACATTGTGTGGTTGATAGCCAGGTCCTAAAGATATAATTTAAAATGGTAATTCCATGAAAACAAGCATGATAATGATATGGTGCATTTTCAGTTGAGGATAGTGAGAGGACTTTTAAGACAAAGAGCTTCAATCCAGGCTACTTGGAAGTCAGATGCAAAAATCTCTGGAATAAGCATCAGATCATTACTATTTGTTCCATCTCTAAGCATTTTAGCAAACTTCTCAAACAAATCTTAAGTTCTGATTGATTTCCAAATGTTTATAGAAAAAATTGAAATTATCTCATCTGCAGAAGCAAGGACTAGCAGGGAATTGTGGTCATCCACATCTCCCTGTACAAATCCAACTTCTGATTCATCGGGTTATGTCATGTAATATGATCAGAGAAGAGAGCAAAAATATAATAAGTAGTCAAGCTACTGTCTATGCAAGTACCTGTTCATTTTCATATCTACTAGTAATTCAAGAATTATATAGTGGTTTTATACTCTCCATTAATTTTTTTACCCAATCTATATCCATAAAATTGATTTTTGCTGGACATGCAGAATCTCTCTATACTATATGTTTTCACAAATTCTAAAAATTCATGGGTAATATTTGAAAATTATTAATCTGGACATATAAACATTCCCCAAAAAAGTGTGACAACAACTTAGATGCCCAGAAAAAAAATTATACTAGCATGACACATGTATAGTTTAATATTTAAAGAATAGATATTCATGTCTAATGGAAAATTTTCACTTTAAAATTTTCAATGCAACCAAAGATAGTATCTATTTTAGTATCAACACTTTCCCTATGATCTTTAAGGGTAGGTAAAAAAATTGTCTTCTGCTCCTGCTCTGGCCTCCTTGGTTTGTGAGATGCAAAAATTTCAGGATGCTTTGGGGTCATTTGACTCAGTAGTTTTTGTTTTCATAATGTATACTTTCTTGTTTTTCAATGTTAATTTAACATAGGTAAAGAGGGAAAAATAGCAAAATTAATACAGTGTATTAATTAAAAACACAGATTTTGAGTTGAATTTGAGTCCCAACTCTGCTGCCACTCTTGAGCTTTGGAATAAATTTATTAAATCTAAGCTACCATACACACAGTTCCAGCATGAACACAAGATTACCAATACTTAGGATTCTGAGTGCATTAAAAGATATAATGTGTACAAAACACTTAACATAATGAGTATAATATAACAGAATTATAATGATGATTTTGTTCAAATATCTACCTTACAGAAGCTAGTTAAGAAGGAACAGGGCACATTCCTTTTATTAGTTTCTCATGAAATATTTGGAAAATCAACTCAAACTTCATGTTTCAAAGAAAATGGAATCTACTTGAACACAAAAATCACAACTACTTCGAAATCAAATGACCTCAAAGCATCCTGGACTTCTTGCATCTCAGAAACCAAGGAAGCCATAGCATGAACAGAGCACAAATTTTTTCCTACCCTTAAACATCATAGGGAAGCTGTTCACACTAAAATAGTTACATACTATCTTTGTCTGTATTGAAAATCAAGGGATGTAATATTTTCACTGTGTGCAGTCCAGATTACTGTATTTGTTAAGAGAATCATGAGGGAATTAGAACTAAACTCACCTATAAAAGGTCAACCACAATATTAATGAGTCTAGAAATTCTACATGCCCAATAGTGCTAATTGTCCTTAAAATGTTTTTTTTTTTTTTTTGCTTTTGCCAGTCACAGACACCTGATTTTTAATTAGGCATCTGGCCCCAAGAATGACTGCCTTATAAGTAGATTTGACCAAGTAGATTTGACCAAGTGGCAGATCAGTAAGTTGTAAGCCAGCATTTCATAAGGTAGATTCTCAAAACTTAACTTAAAAATTAGCTACTGTGTACCTACTTCTTTGATCTATACGTTGTCTCAACTTCTATTTAGAATATGAACAAGATGACAAAAAGGAACAGCCATTTTGAACCATGAGGTGACTTTGGAAATAAAAACTATCACAGAAAAACAATAAGCTATCACTCTTGAGTCCTATATATTTTGTGAAGTATAGTAATTATATCATGCCTAATCTACTTTCTACAAAAATCTATGTGATTGGGAAGTCACCTCCTAATTTTTTAAAGTCACAGTCATCTGAAAACTTATCATTGAATCTTACATTACCAAAAAAGTACGTAGAAATAAGATTGACTTAAATTCACATGAGCTGAATTTAAAACCCAAAGTAATTCCCTATGATAAATAACTAAATACTTTGTTTGAAGTGCACCATAACAGAAAATGGGTAATAAAAACATGGGCACAGATTTTTCTTGAGTCTGAAATACAGTTCATAATACAAGTGCCCATAGACCATTAAATAAGGTAGATTTTCCAAAAGAATGAGACAGTTATCTGTAAAGTTGCTGTAAATACCTAATTTGGTTCAACTTAGTTACCTCAAACTTAAAAATATGGGATTTTATATATTTCAATCATAAACAACAAGACTATCTACTGAGCTAATTTAATTGATTATGTGAATAAACTATACCAATATCATTAAAGAGTGACCATGTTAACATAAAAAAGGTAAAATGAAAAAAAAAAGGGGAAATGTTTATACTTTCTAAAATGTTTACTTAGTGCCTGAAATAAATACAGAAATATATCTTTCCAAATTCTCTAACAATCTTCCCAAATTTTATAACTAACAACCATGGTAATATTCACTTATACATAAGCTAAGTTTTCACTGATATCTCAGAAACAGCCCTCTTTTTTGGAAGAACTGAAGGATGAAATAAAAGTATGGATCATGGGTCCCACAGTTGACTGAGTTTGCCAAAGACTGAGTTTTAATGCCAGGAACTCCTGCAGGAAAAGCTGCTCACAGCACAGGGACCTGGAAGGGCCCAGCTGCACAGGACTAACTCCTGTTGCCAAGGTAACACACCTGCAGGCTAGAGAGGGTCCCGTGTTCAGACTGCATTTACCAAAGACTGAGGTTTAATGCCGGGAACTCCAGCGGGAAAACTGCTCACAGCACAGGGTCCCAGAAGTGCCGATGCTGCTTTGTAGCACTGGCGCATATTAGGAAATTAAGGACACTGATGACTCAAGTCTGTCAAGATACCCCAACCAAAAAGGTTTATACAACAAACCCTAGACACACCACTAAACAAAGCCAAACACTCAGGGGCACCAAAAAACATTTAAAACCCATCAATCTAAAAGAGGAGAAAGAACGAAAAAAGAAGATAGAATATACAATAGAAACCACATATACACACCACATCCACTGACTGAAAAGGAACTTGTCCCCCAAAATAGCCAATGGAGACAAGATATATCCACCACAGCAGCAAAAGCACAGAGGCAAAAATAACCACAACTTGGTCGGTTTCACCATGCCATCAAATTCACGAACAGCAATGAATCAATACATAGAGCAAGATTGAAGGGAAAACACAGGAAGGAGGAAGAATAAAAATACTCAAGCAAGCCCTAAGAAAATAACTCACCAACAAAGTATAAACAATCTGCAGAAACCAATATGGAGGACATGGTAGAAATGCTATCTATGTCAAAAAAATTCAGAAGCTATTTGTTAAAAGCATTAAAAGAGGCAAGAGAAGATGGGGAAAAGGGAAAGCAAGAGGTCAGAAACTTTCAATGAGTTAAGAGAAGAAGTAGAAAAATATAAAAAAGAATGCAGCAAAATGCAATATCATTTACAAACAGAAGAATGAGATTGAAAACCTAAATAAGCTGAGATACAGTTTCTAAGAGGAGCTATAAGAAGAGCTCAAAGATGCAGGGAAAAGCCAGGAAAACAGATTAGAAGAAATAGAAGAACGAATTAGCACTCTAGAGGACATAGAAGTAGAGGATGAAGAAAGAAGGAGAGAAAAACAAAGTAAGAAGAGAGAAGAAGAAAAAATCTGAGATCTGTCAGATACCCTAAAGAAAACAAATATGAGTAATCCGAATCCCAGAGGAGTAGAGAAAGAGACATAGGATCCAAAAGGCTTTTTATTTATTTTTTTTTTTTGAGACTAGGTCTCACTATTTTTGCCCATGGAACCATAGGCTCATGTTGTCTGGGGGTACCACAGACTCAAGCAATCACCAGTCTCAGCTTCCCAGGTAGCTGGGATTCAGGGGTGCGCACAACCATGCCCAGCTAATTTTTGGGTACTAGGTCTCACTACGTGCCCTCAGTGGGAATCAAATCATGATCCCTGGCCCCAGCCATGGCTTCATAGGTTGCCACTTACAGGCATGCACCACCATGCCCAGCCCTGAAAGACTTTTCAATGAAATAATGGAGAATTTCCCAAATCTGAAGAAAGAAATGAAAATAGACATACAGGAAGCAAAAAGGACACCAAACTACTTTAATGAAAGAAAAAACACAGCAAGATACATCATAGTAAAACTCTCAAGAGTCAAAGATTTAAAAAAAATTATGAGATTAACAAGAGATTGGAAACAGATAATCTACAAAGGAAAACCTATTAGACTGACTTCAGATTTCTCAGAAGAGACACTCCAAGCTAACAAGAGATTGGAAACAGATAATCTGCAAAGGAAAACCTATTAGACTGACCAGATTTCTCAGAAGAGACACTCCAAGCAAGGAGAGAATGGGGCCACATCTTCAAAACACTCCAAGATAAAAAGTGCCAGCCAAGAATACTCTACCCAGCAAAACTGTCCTTTCTTTATGAAGGAAAAATTAGAACATTCTCAAACAAAACCTCTAGAAATTTGCTACCATTAAACCCCCACTCCAAGAACTTCTACAGGAAGCCCTAAGACCAAAACCCACAGAAGAATAAAAAGAATGAATAATTAAAAAAGAAGAGAAGAAGAAACTGAAACAGAACCCCAAATGACCACCAGGAATCCAATGTTAGATCCTCAAACATCAATAATTACTCTAATATCAATGGGTTAAACTCATCAGTCAAAAGACAAAGAGTTACAGACTGGATTAAAAGACAGAACCCAATATGCTGCTGCCTCCAAGAAACACATCTGATCCCAAAAGATAAGCCCAGAATGAAGGTAAAAGGATGGAAAACAATTTTACAAGCAAATGGGTCCCAAAAAAAAGGCAGGGGTAGCCATTCTTATAGCAGACAAAGCAGATTTCAAAATAAAAACGTGACAAAGGATTAATAAGATCACAACCAAATGGTTCAAGGGTCAACCCACCAAAAAGACATAACAATTATCAACATATACTCACCAAATGAGGGTGCACCAAGACTCATAAGACAGCTACTAAGAGAACTGAAAATAAATATAGATTAAAACACATACATAGTTGGAGACTTCAACACCCCACTCTCAACAAAGGACAGATCAAAAAAACAAAAGCTACACAAGGACACAAAAGCCTTAAAAGAAGACCTACACAAAATGGACCAAATAGATAGCTATAGAACACTATACCCACATGGAAAAGAATACACCTTCTTCTCAAATGCACATGGATCATTCTCTAAAATTGACCACATACTAGGCCAAAAGGCAAATTTGAATAAATACACAAAGATTAAAACAATACCAGCTTTCTCCTCAGACCATAAATGCATAAAACTAGAAATCAACAGTAAAAAGAAAGCAAGAAGAGCATCCAACACTTGGAGACTGAACAACATGCTACTAAATAAAGAATGGATAATTGAAGAAGTTAAAGAAGAAATTAAAATCTACTTTGAAACAAATAATGTCTGGGATGCAGCAAAGGATATCTAAGAGGAAGGTTCATAGCAATACAGGCCCATATCAAAAAGCAAGAAAATAATCAAAGAAATAACCTCCCAAATCGAAAAATTAGATAAAGAGCAACAAAAAATTTTTAAACCTAGAAGACAATAAATAATAAAAATAAAAGAAGAAATTAATAACCTAGAAACCAAAGAGACTATCCAGAAGATCAACAAAACCAAAAGCAGTTTCTTTGAAAAAATAAATAAAATTGATAAGCCCCTTGCAAAGCTCACAAAGGAAAGAAGAGTGAAAATTCAAATAAACAGTATCACAAATGACAGAGGAGAAATTAAAACAGACACAAAAGAAATCCAACTGCATGGAAATAAATACAACAATCTGAACTATATAGAAATAAATACAACAACCTGGATGAGATGGACAGATTCTTAGAAAGACATAACTACCCAAAATTAAGCAAACAATATATAAAGAATGTAAACAAACCAATTACAAGCAATGAAATAGAAGCAGTCATCAAAACTCTACCTAAAAACAAGAGCCCAGGACCAGATGGCTTTATTAATGAATTTTACCAGACATTCCAAGATGAAATAACACCTGTACTACTAAAACTTTGCCAAAAAATTGAGAAAGTAAAACTGCCAAACACATTCTATGAAGCAAAAATCACACTCCTCACACTCATACCAAAACCAAATGAGCACCAAGAAAGAAAAATATAGACCAATTTCCCTAATGTACACAGACACAAAAATTTTAAGCAAAATCCTGGCAAATCAAATCCAATGATGCAAAAACGCATTATTCACCATGACCAAGTGGGCACAAGATGGTTCAACATCTGGAAATCAATTAACATAATATACCACATCAACAGGGAAAAACAAAAACCACAGGATCCTATCAATAGATGCAGAGAAAGCATTCGACAAAGTCCAGCATCCATTCATCATAAAACCCCTTGAAAACTTGGTGATTAAAGGATCATACCTTAACATAATAAAACCAATCTATGACAAGCCTTTGGCAAACATCATCCTAAGTGGAGAAAAACTAAAATCATTCCAGTTAAGATCTGGAACCAGGCAAGGATGCCCACTCTCCCCACTACTTTTTAACATTGTACTGGAAGTTTTAGCTAGGGCAAAAAGGCAAGAGAAAGAAATAAAATGGATACAAATAGAAAAAGAGGAACTGAAGTTATCATTATATGCAGATGACATGATTCTCTATATAGAGAACCCCCCCAAAAAAATGCATGGAAAAAAGTACTTGAAATAATAAACCAGTTCAGTAAGGCAGCTGGATACAAAATCAACACACTGAAGTCCGTAGCTTTCCTATATGCAAAAAGTCAAATAGAAGAAGAAGAAATTAAATAAGCCGTCCCATACCATCGCACCAAAAACAATTAAATACCTGGGAATAAACCTAACTAAACATGTGAAAGATCTATACAAAGAAAATTTTTAAAAAGTTGCCAAAAGAGATAGAAGAAGACACAAGCAAATGGAAAGACATTCCCTGTTCATGGATTAGAAGAATTACCATCATCAAGATGGCTATACTTTCAAAAGCAATCTACAGATTCAATGCATTCCCTATAAAAATTCCAATGACTTTCTTTAAAGAGATAGAAAAATAATTACAGGTGTTCATGGGGAATAACAAAAGACCTCAAATATCAAAAAGCCTCCTGGTCAAAAAAAGAGAGAAAATGGAGGCCCAACTATCTCAGACCTCAAGTTATGCTACAAAGCAATAATAATTAAAACAGAATGCTACTAGTACAACAGACAATCAGATCAATGGTACAGAATTGAATGTTCGGAAATAAAACCACACATATATATTCAACTAATCTTTGACAAAGGAGGGAAAAACTTACATTGGAACAAAGATAGCCTCTTCAATACACTATGCTGGGAAAATTGGAATCAGATTTGCAAAAATATGGACCAAGACAACATACTCACACCTTGTACAAAAACCAATTTAAAATGGATAAAAGACTTAAATGTCAGACCTGAAACCATAACATAGAAAAAAACTTGGGGAAAACCCTCCATGAAGTACAATTCAGAAATCCCTTTCTGGAAAAATCTACAGATGGCAAAAAAATGAAGAAAAACATAAACAGATGGGACTACATCAAACTAAAAAGCTTCTGTGCAGCAAAAGAGACAACAGAAAAAACTAAAAGAAGCCCAACTGAATGGGAAAAAAATTTTACCCTCCACAAGAGTGATAAGGGTTTAATAACGAAGCTCTACAAGGAACTCACACAATTAAACAAAAGCAAAACAAGAAGCCCAATCAAAAAAAAAAAAATGGGGAGAACTAAAAAGACACTTCTCCAAAGAGGAAATAGAAATGGCTAACAGGCACTCAAAAAATTTTACAATGTCACTAGCAATTAAGGGAAATGCAAATCAAAACCACAATGAGATACCACCTTACACCAGTAAGAATGGCCCACATCCATAAAACAGCAACAAGTGCTAGCCAGGATGTGGAGAGAGGGGAACACTCTTACACTGATCTTGGGAATGTAAACTTGTCCAAACTCTATGGAAAGCTGTGTGGAGGGCCCTCAAATGAAATGAAAATGGAACTACCATATGACCCAGCAATTGCTCCCTTGGGAATCTACCGTAAGGAGACCTCAATGCTTGCACAAAGGGAAACCTGTGCTTGGATGTTTATCGCAGCACTATTTATAATTGCAAGGACATGGAAGCAACCTAAATGTCCCAAGACAGATGACTGGATGAAAAAGATGTGGTATATATACACAATGGAATATTACTCTTCAATTAAAAATGACAAATTGGACAATTCTATGATAACATGGATGGACTTAGAAGAAATCATATTAGCAGAAACAAGTCAAAAAAAAGACAGAAAACAAATGGTTTCACTATTATATGAAACATGGGAAAGATAAAAAGCTATGAAGAAAAGTTGAACAAGCCAACAACCAAATTAAAGTACACAACTTGGTGGGGGGGGTGGAACAGGGTGGAATGGTCAGGGAGGGGCGGTGAACCCCAGAGATCACAAAGATGTGAAATATATATATAAATAATTTAATATTTTTTAAAAGTACAGATCAGGAATTCCAGAAGAAAACCAAAATACCAGATAGATATTTGAGAAAAGTGCTATGATACGTGAGAACCCACAGGAGGGCCCCAGAATGTGTAACTTACAATGATGTATGTCAACTGCCATGTATGCCCCATGCCACAGAGTGAAAATAGGGAAAAGGTGAAGGAGGAAGTATGTCAATTTTTCATTAATTTCTCTCTTGAGCCCTAACTAATATCTTCTGATATTGTCCATACTACACTCAGAAATAAATCAGTTTTGATTAGAGAGAAAATGAGGAAAGTAAGAAGTAACAGCATGAAAAGAACTGTTCAGACCATGGAGAATTTTAGACTGTCTTTTTCTAATAGTAGACATCCTGATAGCTATTTGTGTTTGTGGCACATTTCTGAATCCTTAACATTAAAAATCTAGTGTAATCCAACAAGTGCTGGTGCTGGAAGCAGAGAGAAAGGAACACTCTTACATTGCTGGTAGGAGTGCAAACTGGTCCAGCCATTATGGAAGGCTGTGTAGAAGACCCTTAAACTACTGGAAATGGAACTACCATTTGACCCCCCAATCCCACTACTGGGAATCTACCCAAAGGATACAAAAACATTAATTCAAAAGGACACCTTGACTCGTATGTTTACTGCAGCACTATTTACAATTGCCAGGACATGGAAACAACCCAAATGCCCCAAACCTGATGAATGGTTGAAAAAGATGTGGTATATTTACACAATGGAATATTATTCATCAATCAAAAAAGATAATTTTATATCATTTGAGGCAACATGGATGGAATTAGAGGGAATCATGTTATTGGAAATAAGCCAGAAAAACAGAAATACAGACTGGTCTCATTTATATGAGGGGTATAGGGAAAACACAAAAACAAATGAACAAGAAAAATTTAAAACTGCCAGCAGAACTGAATCCTAGATCAAAAGAGGGGGAGGAGAATAATAATGGGGGAGAGGAAGGTCACAAGAGATTAAGATGTTTCATGAGTGATAAGGTGGTGGGAAAACTTCACCACCATATATATATATATATATATATATATATATGGACACACACATGCAAGATAAATAAATGAAACTTTTAAATTAAAAAAATCTAGTGTTATCATGAAAAATAGAATATTTAAATGTTTAATATGTGTTATTATATATCTTAAATATATAATTTATAAATGAAAAAACAAATCATCAAAATTATTAAGCATATCGAAAGCTTTGTTAATAGAATATTAAAGCTTCAGTAAATATTAGATCACATTCTAATGACAGCAGAAAATGAATGTATTCATTTTATATTAAATCAAATTTGGATAACAATTAGGGGGAAACAAATGGTACAAACTTTCAATTACAAAAATAAGTAAGTCATGTGGAAATAATATTCAGCATGGTGACTTTAATTAGCTATGCTGTGCTGCATAGCTGGTAAGAGAGTAGATCTGAAAAGTTTTCATCACAAAAATTTTTTTTTTACTTATATATGAATGGATGCAACCAAACATCATTTATATATACATAAATAACAAATTATGTTATATACCTGAGACAAATAGAATGATAAATATCAATTATATCTTAGTTAAAGAAACTAACCATCAAGAAATGCACATGATCTGGCAAATGTCTTTACAATTAAAAAATTTTAAAACACGAAATGGAAAAACATTAAGTTCTACCAATGGAATTAAGTGGTTAGTAAAACAAAATAGCTTTTAAAACATCATAAGTTTGTTCTAAATTATTTCGCGGACTAGATTTTTAATTGTTTTTATCTATCTTATCCCCTTCTTCCCTCTCCATTATTAGATTTGAATTTATCTCATATAGTACTCCAGCAAAAATTACTAAATTAATGTTCAATATAAATGTTTTTGTGTCTCTCATTATATAAAATTCAATAACTTTCTTCAACATGTTATTATTTGAAAAATATGAACATCCACTTCTAAAATAAAGGAAACTGAAAAGAATAACTCCACAGTATGACTTTCTATGCTCCTCACTACTCTAATCTGCTTTTAACCATCACTTGATTAAATCAAATGTCTATGTATTCTAATTTAAGCAGAACAACTCAGAATCTTCTCTTAGTATCTATTCCCCCATAGTTTATAAACTTTGTAAACAATAGAATCATTAAGCATTGCTCTGAAGCAAAAGAAATATGTTTTCTAATTACCACACAAATTCTGTGTATAACAACTTTATCTGTTTTTAAGATATCTGTTGGTGATATGAAACAGATATGACCCTCCACTACTTCTCCTCTTTTTTCAGAATCAATACAAAAAAAAAGTCTTCATCTTTCCCACTCAGCCTTTTCCAAGTTTTGAATTTCTATGAAAACAGACTTCTTTGTCATCTCCATCTACCTACCTTCCTCCACCTACAAGGTTCTCAGGTCTTTCTAAAGAACAATCTATGAACCTAAGTAGTTTAAATGTTTCCAACATTATCTATAAATATTTTAAACATAATCACTTCAGTACTCATTCAAAATATAACCTTTGCATTTCCCAGGTTTTAATAATTTCCACTTAGTATTTAGTCTTCCCAACCAAAGAATATTTCAATCTGTTCCTATACAGAAACACTTTTATTCACTTTAATACTTTCAATTGTACTACTTGGTCACTTTCAACATTGAGTTATAGTTCTTGAATTAAACAAAAATTTCCAGTGAAGAATAAGGAGACAACAGAAACCAGAACGTGAAAAAAAGAAATAAGTGGACCAAATTCTCATACTTACAAAACATTTCTTTCAAGATTATACTTGAAAGGATCATTTCTATAGTTCTTTACAAAACATCTTCTCCAACAAATAATCACCTATATCAAAGGTGAAAGAAAGTGTTCAAATAAGTACCACTTCCCTTCTTCTGTGTTGTTGTACAAGGGTAATAAGACACTAAACTGCATCATACATCTCTCTCTGTATCCCCTTCATTACCAAAACCAGGAACAGTAGAACCTGAAATGGGGAGTAAAACATGCAATATACTTTAGTAGGTTCACATACAATCATTATCACCAGCCTTGATTTCTCCATTTGCTGACTTGCAATCCATGGGAAAGCAACTTAACAACTCTCAGCTGTCTAATCTAAAAATTTAAATAATAATATCTCTTGAAGATTCAATGAGACAAACTACATTGAAAGATTACCTAGAATCTGGCCTTGCAACTAAAAGATCTCCTTACTTTTCATGGCAATGATGCTACACTCCTCTCACAAGGCCACAGTTGCAACAGCAAATGATACTGAAGGACTCTAGAGAAACTTACTTAATCAACAGCCCACCAAAACAATCTACACATCAAAATATACTACATACCAAAAATGTTAATAAGCCATACAGAGAAAGACAAATGCTATAAGATCTCATTTATATGTTGAATTTAAAACAGGACAAAACCAAACTCCCGGAAAAGGATTTTGGACTTATGATTACCAGAAGTAGAGGGTGTGAGGAGGTGAATTGGAAGAAAGTTGCAAAAAGGTAAAAACTTCCAGTTTTACACAGTGATATAGGTTAATTAGTTTCCAATAAAACTGGAGGAGGAAAAGAAAAGTCACCATCAAATTAAATGTCATTTTTTCTGGAGCAACAATACAAAACTGTTTTTCCCATTCTTGTATTTTCTCTCCCTCTTTTGCCTGAGTGCTGAAAAGTATTGTCATCCATTTCCTTTCATATAATAGTGAAACTATCTAGTTAGTAATTTGAAGACACATGCTATTACTACTTGTCCTTTGTAACATCCATATGGAATGAAACATAGTAAGTATGTTAATTGATAGCTGCACAAGAAATTACCATAAATTTAGTGACAAAAAAACCCACACATTATCTCACAGTTTTGGTGGATCAGGAATCCAGACACAGTTTACCTGAGCTCCAGCTCTAAAAACAAATTTAATTTTGAAAATATACACTGCAGTATATACTATTTGAACTCCTCAAGTTTAAAATGTTGAACTTTAATTTTGTTTGAGTTAGACATTTTTTTTAAAAATGATCATATGCTGTCAGTGTGTTTAGCATGGTGAGATGTCTTGAAGAATGTAGCAGAAATATAGCAGAGCCTGTCTTCTAGAGCTTACTCTCTGCTGAAACCACAAATACATTTCCTAGTTTATAATATCAAATACACTAGTAAACAACATATGATTAAGATATGAGTTATAAAATGGGTTAAAAATGTTTTATAGGAGGGGAGGGGAGGGACATAAAATTCTATGAAATTTATTAGAATTAAACTAATCATTGATTTCATCAACTCAAAAGTATTCCCAGAATACAGAACTTTTTTATGCTTCCCTAACATAATTTTAGTTATTGAAAAAATTTCTGAACAGCTAATAAATCAAGGGCTGTGGGAAGGCTATGGGAACATAACAACAAACTTAATAGGTTCCTCTCATTGAAAAGGCCTATGGATTTCCTGATCTTGATTTCAAATTCCAGATGGAATTTGTTGCAGAATAATTCTTGCATTGGGGTGGTCTGAAACTTAGTTTTAAAAGTGGAAAAAATAGAAAATTTATGTGTCTGATAGTATAAAGTGTCAAAGATAGTGGAGAGAATTGTAGTACATAGTAGTGCTTTTCTCTTCAAGACATTTATCAAAAAATAAGATGAGTTAAGATGCTAATAAGTAAAGTAGAAAACAATGGCCAAAAGACTGAGAACTAGAGTTAACTTTTTAAATGTTGACTTTTAACTTTTAAAGGGTTAACTTATAACTTTTAAAGTAGACAGAGACAAAAACTAGACCTCTAAAGAAGACTTTTAAAGTGTTTTATTTTTCCCTACCCTTCAGACTTCTACTAGCATTACTATCTGAATGTGTTGTATTTACTCCTCCACCAGCATGAGGCCCACATAATATTGTGGCAGGCTAGAAGATCTATTTCATAACAAAAGAGGTACAGAAGTTCTTAACATAGATTCCACCAGTAGTATGACTTTTTATAACACAGTAAATAATGCTGCTGATTTTGCTGAATGTCACAATAGATATGCCAGTTTCAAGGCAGTCCTCTCTGAAGAGAAAATGTCATGTTTTGTGAGACAGTATACTGTATTAAATAATTTAATATGGTAGGTACTGTATACCTAATGGGAAGAATATAGGTTTGCATCAGCCACAAAGAATCACTTCACATGAAACACATAACATGACAGCTTATCATCACTCCCCACAACCCACAAGATGACTATTGAATTCCCATTCACTCAGTGTTGAGTTTTGCAGGATTAGCAGCCCTGTTCCCTAAAAAGAATACACTTTTGCTAGAAAGCCAAACAATATTCCCTTTCAGCTCCAAACTGTAGCATTCCTAGAGGCCAGGTGGCCATCTTGACCAGAATAATTGCCCCTTGTCATCAGAAGGAGATAGGGCTACTGTTTGGCAATCATAATACTATTTGGGACAGCTTTTGTTACTCTTTCACACAGTTGTGTCAAGTCTGGCCTAACAAGAGCATGAAGACCAGAAACTCAAATCCCTCAGTGTAAGTTATTAAAATGAACTAAGGCAATATTAAGATTAAGGGAAATCCAGAATGAATAGCAGAAGAGGAAGACAGTGAATTGTTGTTGCAGCCCAATGGCCTCTTCAGTGAAGAGGTATACTTTATTAATTTTCCTCTCCTGCTGCAATGGACATGAAGTAGATTTGAGCAGTAAAAGAGGTTATCTATGATATGCACCCAGGGGTAGACTATGATGGACATATATGTGTATCACTCACTCCAGAGGATTTATTCCTCTAACCTTCTGCAAGTTCTATAAAATGTCTTCACAGTTTGCATCAGTTTCAAAGAACCACTTAATACAATAGTACATCTTTCCAGGGCAGTTCATATCCAATAGCTAATTGCTACAAAACAATAAAGGTCTGACCATTTTTTGCCTACTAAGAGACATGAGTGATATGTTATATATGCTCCAGATACCTGTGCAACTAGTCAAAGCTTTGTCAGGTTTGACCTCTTTCTCTGCCCATTCTCTCCCCTTTCCTTCCTGTGGAAGGTGAAGTCATTCATTATAAATGCCTATACACCAAATATTTTTTCTTGTCCCTTCTGAAAGTCTTGACCTGTGAAATGATCAAAATGCACCAAACATCCAAGAATAAATCTAACAAAAGATGTGTGGCTTTGTAGAAAAATGAAAACAAAGGCAAAATGAAAGAAGATCAAATAAATGGAAAAATAATTTATGTCCATGGACTGAAAATCAATTCTGTATACATGTTCCTTCCTTCCATATTTATCTATATACATACAGTACAGTAATCATCTTTTCATCAAAAATACAATAATGAGAATAGAAATGCAGGGTTAGAGAAAATATAATCCACAAATGATTTGATTCTAAATAATCAAAAAACACCTATAAATCACAAGAAAAATAAATCCATAGAAAACTTAGAAGATCACTAAAAAGTATATGGAAACATGCAAATCATTAAGAATATGACAAAGTGTACATTCACTTTAGTAATTAAGATGATACTATGATCCCATTTTATGTGAATAGCTAAAGTTGGAAACATTGATAATAGTAAGTATAGTAACAAACTAAAGAAATTGAAATTGTCGTATATTGTAGATTTAGAGCACAAAATAACACAACCAAACTGGAAAACTTTTCAGTAACATTTTCTGCAGCTAAAGACACATAACCCATGAACTAGCAATTCTCTTACTTTGATACATAACAGAAATGCACATAAATATTCATTAAAAAACTATGTACACATGATTATAACAGTACTCATTATGCTAGTGAAAACTAGGAGCAAGAGGCAGAATGAATTAATGATTTTGCTCTATACACAGAGTGAAAGGCTATCTATGAAAAAAATGATAATTTACTGCTATTTACAATAAATGAATGCATTCCAGAAACTTAATTTTGAGAAAAGCCAGGAAAAAAATTTAAAAATCAAAAAAATCATCATACTTTCTTATTATATTACATGAAATTCAAAAATCTACAACATTGTCAGAGACAATGGGTAGTGACAGAGAGGGGCATAGACGTTTTCCGAGAGTACTGATAGTGATAGTATTTCTTGATGTGGATAATACTCCTATGTATTTATCCTGAGGAAATGTATTGAATGGCAACATACAATGTGCATTTACTATAAATAATAAATTATGAGCCTAATACAAGATTAAAGGATGCTAGATACCTATTAATTTACCTTTTGAATGTCACTGGTCATATGTACAGTGCATCAAAAGAAGGGGAGACCTGAGCACAGGAATAAAATATAGGAACTAACCTTTCCTCACAGGTGTGAGGTGGTCTGAGTGGAGTGTCAGGCCCTGAAGTCTCCATGCCAAGATCACCACACCCTGGTTGCAGCTGTGTGTGTCCATGTACCATGCTCAATTTACAGAAGAACATTTTGTGAACTCTCAAAAGCTGTAGACCAAAGCAGAAAATTCTGTTTCTAAGATAACATCCTGTACCATACCTTCTGTTTAACTTTGGCTGCCCAACTGCAATAGTCATTGCCTCCATTATTTTTAAGTGTAAGACTGTTCAGTGCGACTTTTATGAGTTTCTCATTCGTTAAATGAATAAATCTGGCCAACACCACAACCCTAAATACCTTTACTAGTACAAATACCCTCCATTTCAGACACGTTCTTCACAGGGACAAACCTGGCATCTTGATATTTGCGTCTGGCCAAAAGACATCCTGCCAGGTTCATCATAAAAGATCAGAGTTCTCTGACAACAGCATGAGGAATATTTCCCATCCAGGGATGAGTGACTTCTGAAAGAAACTTGCAGGTTTGGCAAGACATTGCATGGACTAGGCCAAACCAAACACCAAGTGGAAAACTCCACTCAGACAGTGTTCTGTGGACCCTGGCCTCCTGTGGCTGACCCACATCTGCAACTGACTCTACTTAGTAATGAGGCAGCAGCCAAGCGATGCTGCACATAACTGTACAAAGTGTGCCTCAGCCAGGTGGAGAGAAAGATGATGGGGCCACTGGGACGCCATCCCAAGCCTGAGTAGTAGAGTACACTGAGTGTTTCCAGAACCTTGCAATGCCAAAGATATTTTGATCATAGTTTTGAGGAAATATTTTGTGTATAATATTTTCTGACCCGTATGTCTAAATATTTTCAAAGAAACTTTGCTTGAATATCTCTACAAAATAAAATCTACTGCTCCAGATTCATTCATTTGCATGTGACTTCCCAGTTTTCCCAAAATCATTTATTGAAGCAACTTAATTTTCTCCAAAATATGCTCCTGGTTCTTTTGATATATTTAAAGGAGAGAGAAAACAGCTCACAGAGGTATCCTGCCACATTCTGCCATCTCCCTCGTAACTTCTCATTCCTCATTTGTGAAGTTACTAACTAGAAACAATGCTTCTATATACTCTATTGAAGTGACAAGTACAGTATTCACACCCAAAGCTATTGAATATTTACTCACATGAACATCACATCTACTTTTGATAATGTCTTTTACAAACTTAAAAAGATGCAATGGAAATATCCCTTGAAATTTTACCTTGCATAACAAAACGTTTGTGAAGAAGACACATTGCCTCATATTTAAACCTGAACTTATTGCAATCTTTATATTATTTCTTTTTCTAGGCATGAAAAATTGAGAGTTGTTTATGTACTTACTCTAAATGTACATTATATTTACTCATTATATTTAACACTAGAAAGCATGAGGATGCTTGTATATAGCAAATGAGTATAAGACAAATTCTCACAAAGGTGAAAAATTGCTTTTATTCATAGATAAGTTAAACATAAGAATGTGCCTAAATGTGTAAAGAGAGATCAATGTTTAAAATCCCATGGAATTCAAAGGGTTATGCAGCTATATAAATTATATTAATTATTCACATTAATATTTCTTAAATATTGAATCTTAACATGCAATTTCCAGAAGGGTACATATTTCCCAACAGATTCTTTTCTTTCCCTTTATCTTTTTTTGAGTGGTTGAGGTAGTACCTGGTAGACAACAAGGTTTATAACGATATATGTGATTTAGAGGTAGAGGATAATGCCCCTCAGAAGTATGCTACCACAGAACACCTACCACCATAAAGCCTATAATCCTCTACCATTCTCAGGTATGCTCCCTCCACTCTCTGCTATCCTCCATCTCTGTACCACCCTGGTAGCCTCAATTATTCTACAGTCAAATTTCTAGGGTTGATTTGCTACTGCTTTGCTCTGACCCTTTGTTTTGTTTCTCTATATATCCCATGTATGTGACACCATGAAATATGTTTTCCTCCTGATCTATTTCACTCAGCATCACCAAAATCACTAGCTTTCATTTATGTTGTCACAAATGGCTAGTTTCTTTCCTTTTTAGCAAAGTAGTAATCTTGTGTTTGTGTGTGTTTATACAATCTTCCATGCACCTGTCCTTGACTTAAGTTGTTATGCTAACTTAGCTACTGCTAATAGTGCTGCAAAGAACACAGGAATTAACATACCCCTTCAAATAAATATTTTTGCATTATTTTGTAGAAACCTAGGAGTGGAAGTGCTGGATCGCATGGAAGTTCTATTTTTAATATTTTGAGAAATCTACATACTGTTTTTCATAAAAACTGTTTCAGTTTACATTCCCCAATAGAATACAAGGGTTCCTTTTTTCTACATTATTTCCAATACTTTGTTTCTGGTTTTTTTCATATGGACCATTATCGCAGATGTGAAAATGTAGTTTCAATTTCTGTTTCCCTAAAAATAAGAAATGATGATCATTTTTGTTTGTGTCTTTTGGTTCTCTCTCTTTTTTGATAAGTATCTATATAGTGCTTCTGTCCATTTTTTCTTTCAGTTTTTTTTTATTCTTTAAATGCTTTAAATTGACATATCATTGATTTACATACTTGTTGGTGTTTTTGAAGTATCTGACATTTATCTTTCTCCATCTGATTTATTTTACTCCGGAAGCATAATCCCTTCCAGTTTCATTCATGTTGCCACAAGTGGCATAATTCCATCTTTTTTGATTGATGAGTAGCATTCCATTGTGTATGTATAACACCTCTTGATGCACTAATCTGCTTTTGTCTGTACATTTATCGATTGAATGATTTGCTTTCTTTTTGTTGAGTTGTATGAGCTCTTGTTAGATCCTGGATATCATCAGCTAGTCACACTTATGGCATGCAAATATGTCCTCCCATCCAGCAGGGTGTCTTTCTTTTTTTAGTGAAAGTTTCTTTCACTGTAAAACAGCTTTTAGTTTGATATAGTCCCAAATGTCCATAATTCTTTTGTTTTTCCTGCTGTTGAAGACAAATCCATAAATACACCACTAAAGTCCATGTCATAGAGCATTTTATCTGTATGTTCTATGTATTTTGCAGTTCCCATTTTAACGTTCTAGTATTTCATCCATTTTGAGCTAATTTTATGTATGGTATTAGATAGTGCTCTAGACTCATTCATTTGCATGCAACTGTTCAGTTTTTCCAACACCATTTAGTGAAGCAGCTTGAGTTTCCTCCAATGTATGCGCCTGGTCCTTTGATATAGATTGTTTCCATATAAGTGTGAGTTTATTTCTGGGCTTTTGATTCTATTCTATTCACTTCTGTGTGGGTTTTGCCACAAAATCTTACTGTTTTGTTTTCTATAGATTTATAGCATAGCTTGAAGGTTGATAGTATTATAAAGCCATTTTTCCATTTTTGGGTCAGGATTACTTTGACTACTCTAGGTCATTTACGGTTCCATTGAAATATAGTGATGTCTGTTCTCTTTTGTATTCTTCTTTATAGAATACAATTGAGAATTTAAGAGGAAAGACATCAAATCGTAATATTGCTTTGGGTAATATGGCCATCTTGGTAATGGAAATTCTTCCAATCTATGAGCAGGGAATATTTCTCCATCATTTTTTCTTCCAATTTTTTAATACTGTGTTATAGTTTTCATTGTATAGATCCTACACACACACACACACACACACACACACATTCTTCCTCCCTCTACAGGTTCTTTACCTCCTTTTTTAAAGTTTACTCCTAAGCATTCCATTTAATGTTAATTTTAAATGGGATAATTATTTTATTTCTTTCTCTCCTAACTCATTACTTACATATAGAAATGCAACTGACTTTTGCAAATTGATTTTGTAACCTGACAGTTTGTTGAACTGATTTACTGTTTCAATTAGCTTTTTTTAGTGGAAACTTTGTGGGTTTCTAGGTATATTATTGTGTCACCTACAAATAGGTATAATTTTACTTCTTTCTCAATTTGTATTTCCTTTATTTCTCTCATTGCCTAAATGTTCCAGGTAGTATTTCCAATACTACAATAAATAACAGTGGTGAAAGTGGACTGCAATAGTCATCTCTTCATCAAAGTTACAATTATAATAGAAATGCAGAGAGTTACAAGAAATATAATAGACCAATGATTTTATTCTAAATAATCAAGGAATATCTATAAGTCAATAAAGGGGGGAAGAAAGTTTAGAATTCCTCTATAACAAGTGGCTGAAGAACACCACTACAGAACAGTTGTTAAGTCATTGAGAAAATCAAATAAGAAATTAAAAAATACCTGAAGGCAAATAAATAAAATCAGAAATGAAAGAGAGGCTACAACAGAAATCTCAGAGAGTAAGTTGAATTAATCTGCAAGAGACAAATACAGTTTTAGAAATGAACAACCACCAAAGACAAACAAGAGAGACAGAAACCTCGACAGACCAACTACTAACAGATAAATAGAAATGGCAATCAAAAGTCTCTCACAAAATAAAATTCTAGGATGAGATAGTTTTATGAATGAATTCTACCAAATCCTCAAAGATGAACCCATCCTTTTCAAAGTCTCCCTCCCCCCCCACCCAAAAAAAGAAGGGACTATTTCCAGATACTCTCTAGGAAGACAACATCACCCTGAACGCAAAACTGAATTCAATAATGCATTAAAAGTTTATATACCATGATCAAGTGAGATTTATTCCAAGGCCACAAGGATGGTTTATCATCTAAATATCAACCAGTTTCATTACATCAAGAAAATGAAATATAAAAATCATAATGCTTAAATAAGTAGATACTAAGAAAATATTCAATAAGATTCAACACTCATTTATGATAAAACCCTCAAGGAAATGAAACACACCTCAACATAATAAAGGTCGTATATGAAAAATGCACAGCTAATATCATTCTCAATAGTGTAAAACTAAATATTTTCAATTAAGATCTAGCACTAGAAAAGATGCCCACGTGGGATACCTCAGCACCTTTTTCAATTAAAAATTGAGAAATATTTTGACATTAGTTCCCATTGGTCCTCAAAAAATGACCTGAAAAAAATGGCCTGAATTAAAACTTTTCATTTTCAGTCATAGTAAGGAAAGCTTTCTGCTAAAGCTTCTTTTAACTATCAAATAAACGTTTCTGCTTACAGTCATATAAAAATTATTTTACATTGAATTTTAGTGTAATGGTAAAATTGCTAAAGGCTATCATCACTGCTTAGAAAAGTTGGTGACAAAATCTACACTATTATCAAGCAAAGTGGGAAAACTCATCAACTGGAAAGAATATCATTAACCAAATTAAGCTGATAAAGTTTTAGTGATTGTGTCAAGGGAGTCAATCAAATTTACCTGAATTTTTTACCCTGTCAGATCCAATAGATACTGAACTCACAATTCTCACAACTTAAGGAACATTAAATGGAAATTTCCATAATCATTTTCTGCTTTGATTTTCTATTTCCACATGTATTATTTAAATATGTTTACCAAGTCAGCTGAATTGTGAACTCATAGATTTCACTGCATTGAAAATATTACAATATATATTAACTTTTTAAAACATCACACATGATTCATTACTGAAAAGTAGATTTTATTATTAAAGTTTTCAGAAGATAAGAAGAGCATGGAAAAACTGAAATTTAAAAATCCATCTTCAGAAACTACTTACCAAAATTTATTTGGAGTTGTGGACCATTTCTTGGTCCCTTCTCTAGTTTCCCAAAACCTAGCTTCCTACCAATTGCTCCTGCTATTGATGGACCTTCTTTTTCTTTTCATTTCACTGCATCTCAGAAAAATAAAAATGGTTTCTTTTTGTCTTAAGTTTAACAATTAGTGATTAATTTTTATTATTCCTAAAATCTCACCAGCCAACCAAAAAAATTACTCAATTTTTCACAACAGCTCTTAATTCTAATAAAGAGAAAAACAAACCGAATGCAATTAACATATTTGTATCAGTCATAGTTCTTAGCAGAATAACTTTCATTTAGTAGAGACATAATTAATATTTACTAGTTCAAACACCAGCTCTAATAAAATCAGTTGTTTGTTGACATATTTCTAACTGGGCTTAAGATACCTTATCAGCGATTTACCTCAAAACCCTATTTATTAATGAGTGTTCCCTTTTCCTCCCTCACAACTGAAGATACACTCTGATTTCTATCTCCATGAGTTTTTCATTATGACTACTAAAATTTCAGACCAAAAATAAATCAGAGAAGACTAAACAAATGTTAACTTCATGAAGCTGCATCTATTTCCATGGTAAAAGACATGTTCCTCCAATTTTTTTCCAGGAATTTCTCCACTATATTTCCTTGCAAAATATGCAGGGAATTTGAAAGAATGTTTTGAGCTTCCATTTTAAAATCTGCTGGAAAATAGAGGCATACTTTAAGATTTTTTTTTCTTGGGTTTTTAATCATTTTACTCAAAAACTACTACATTTGTATCTAGTCATGGGTTGCTGGAGGATTGATCTACAATGCCCCTTTAGCTAAAATTCATGGCAATGAGCAGCTCAAGGACTAGAAGCTACTTTCCAGGCATTTAGGTCATGTTATTTCTGTTACTCTGCATATGTCTTTGACTCTTACTTCTGTGTGCATGTACACCTCACCTTAAAACAAGTTCTTATACTCACAAGAGAGCAATTTCATGAATTATAGGAATCCAGCCAGTGAGGGGAAAGGGAGGTAATTTTAGGTTTATGTTTCCTTTGGATTTTAAAATCTGAGGTTTGGGCTGCCTCCAAACACCTGCACCTAACTAGGAAAGCAATAATGCCTTTCATGACACTAATCAACTACCTCTTAATGAATGAATATTATCATTTTCATAAGATAAACTCCATGGAAATTCACTTGCTTAAGAAATGGTAAATACAAAAAATCAAATTGTTGACATATTATACCTCTGTGTTCATGAGTAGTATATCTCCTTATAGAGATGCAGGACCTGTTCTATCACAGAAGCAAACATGCAAATAGTGTTTAGAGGAACACTAATAGAGGGAAAGAAATAACAAGCAAAACAAAAATACACAACCTGTGCTTTAATGGCTTGATGCAGTCTAATTTGGAGTTTATAGTTATATCATCTATCAGCCCTCACTAGTATGTCTACAACCAAAGTCTCTATCTGCAGTATGTGATATATATTAGAACTGTTTAATCAGTAAAATAAGAGTTAGAGTCCAATGCTAAGAAAGGAGAAGGTTGCTATGATGTCAGTTCCAAACAAAACCATGTTCTTGTTTAAGATCCTATGAACAGTAAGTTGGAGTCCAAAGAAAATTATTAAACCCTATGGCACAAAAGATAATGAACCCAAGAAGAGATTCTTTAGTACTTCAATATTTTAAATGTTGAGGTACTGAACTGAGAAAGAGGTCATTCTTTTTGCTACAGCCTAGAACACTACAACTCTTTAGTATTTCAGGAGCTGTGGATTGAGAAGTATGTGGAGATATTTTTTCTTGAAGTAAACTCATGCTCCCAAGTTAAAGACATAAATATGAGGCTTATCAGACAGTAAGTCTATATATTTAAGAGATAGAATTTAAGAATATGACAACTGGATACCAAGTGATCATTAAATTCAAAGCATGGGTGTTTTGAGCCAGCATCTTTGAAAAGTATAGAAATAGCTTAGGAATACATTTTCAGAGATGGATTGACACACTTCTGTTAGACAGATAGAGGCTAACAAATATGTCAGTAAAGAGTATACTAAGGTCTTATAAAACCAATATGTAAAATTGTCACTCTTCTCTGTTAATATACACCTTACCTTAAAACAAGCTCTCATACTCACAAGACTGCAATTCCATGAATTATAGGGATTCGGCCAAAGGAGGGGAAGGGGGGGTAATTTTAGGTTGTAAACATTAGTTTACAACATTGTATATGATTTAAAGTATAGATTCATACCTTTTCAAATATATGTTGCCATACCATGCTCACCACAAAACCACCAGTAATCCTGTACCATGATCCCCCACCTTCAGAAATGATTGAGAGAAAGAAGTAGGACTTATGGATGGGACAGAGCATGGGGTATGGGCAGCCCACACAGGCTTTTGGGACCACACAGGAGGTGCAGGGAGCCCTGCCCACTGCCACTTCGAGGACTATTTAGCCCCACAGGTTTGCTGAATCTTTGGCCTGGGATTCTGAGGGGCCCAGCTGCCACCACAAGGTACTGGGATGAAGCATGGGGTGTGCGTACCCCAAACAGGCATTCAAGACCATATGAGAGGTTGGGGGAGCCCTGCCTTCTGGGGGATGGGAGTGGGGGGATTAACCCCCTCTAGTTTGCTCCTACTCCTGTCAGATCTCATCAGAAACAAGAAAACCATTAATAACCCAACAGAAGAAACAGAGGAGGTGAAGGATATGATTAAAAGCCCTTGACACACACTTCCCCTGGGTTGGACCTAAAGGAGGCTTGGACAGGATCACAGAAGGCAGAGCTGTGAGACTAATATAAAGACAACATGCATGACTGCTCCAACACTGGCACTAGGACTTAGGAGCCATTCTGGCTCAGAGTAGCCTCCATCAAAAATGAGGTATACCCCTGCTGGTGTGTGAGAGGAAGGCCACAGATATGGCAGCTGCCTGACAGCTGAGCAGCAATCCATAATCATGGAGACCAACCAGACTAACCATCAGCTGACATCCATCTCCTTAAAGGAACTCCCTAACCGATGAAGGAGGGGAAACAGACTTTCAAAGCTCGAGGCCAGAACTATGAGGTGGGGAGGGGCAATGAACAACAAGTAGAAAAGACTGAGAACAGAAAGGAGCAGACACCTTGGAACAGCCACCCATGGACTCCAAATGAGCCTAGAAGGGCTGCCCACTGCAAGTTAAGACTGGAAATCTAAGTAGCATGGTTCACCATGTCTAAGTAGCATGGTTCACCAGGAACACAGGTCCTCACCCAGGAGAAGGACATTGTTCCAAAGAAAGAAAAAGAAATTTTAAAAAAGAGAGAGAGATTAAAGGGTTAAACATGGCCTGAGATGTGATGAGAGAAAACAAAGTGACCAGAGTGGGAGGGAGTTCAGAGGGGGGACATACTCAAGGAGAACCAAAAATATACAAAGATGACTGAAGTTATAATGATATGAAAAGTGAATAAAAATATTTTTAAAAAAAGAAGTAGGACAGAGGGAAAACAAAACATTATTACAGTGGATTAGGAGATGTGATTCAGCTGTACAGTAACCACAGGCTTCCTAATACTGGGTCCCAAAATAAAACAGCATACCACTGTGTCATAGTCAGTGGTGATGGATATAAGTCTCCCCAAAAGGGTAGAAACTAGAATGGAAGCCATAGCAGAATGTGTGATTTGTGTAGGCAGAGCCAGAGAGAAGAAAAAAAAAAATAGCTTACATATGCAAAATACTTTTTTGGCAAAGTCACCAGTTATCTTGAGTGCACTGAAAAAGAGGGTGGGTAAATTGTATGCACAGGATAAAATACTGGGCTCCCACAAGAGGATGGGATAAAACAGGAGAATTTTCATGAGAATTTCAGTCCTATGAAAATACTTCTATGTGGCAGGTGGAGTCTGTGGAAAGGAATTGTTTCCACCATCAGCATTTCATAGGGAACTTGGCTCTGGGCATATTATGTAGCAAATAATTTATGAAACAATCTACCATGATCCAGAAATTTGTCAATAATAAAAAATAGAAGGTGTAGGCAGTCGGACCTGGTTAGGCCTGCCCGTGGCTGCCCCACATTGGAGGGTGGTGGCAGCCCAGCTTTTGCCCTCAGCCACCTCTTTGCTTTGTGGGTGGAGAGTGGCCCCCAACCAGATGGGCTCTGGTTGGCTGGCACGGGCTTGGGAGGAGTGGGGGAAGGGGGAGGGGAGGGGGAAGGGAAGACAGGGAGAGACTATAAAGGTGGCCCCTCTCTTTCACGCTCACCCCAATTAGTCCTCAGAAGGAATGAGAAGAGAACAAATAATCCATTGGACCAATAGAATTGGTGAGGAACCAGAGCAAAATATTGTGCACAAATACAAGTGGAACGCAAGAGAAGGAACTATGGAAAGACAATGTATAATGGAGTGGAGAAATGATCACGGACATCACCTGTCACAGAGTCACACCTAAAGCCACACAATGAGTGGACATGCCAAAAGCTAAGGACTGTTATGCAATTCAAAAAAGCAAGGTGCCCCCTCCCATTCCATGGGAGAGGAAGGTCACAGAGATGAGGCTGCAGGCCCACACAAAGCTACAATCTGAAGGAGAGGAAACGACCTGCAAAGTAGTCTTTCAGTAGATGCCTTTCACAACCAGTATCTTCTATAATGAATGGAATTGATTGAAGACAGTCAACAACAAGAAAACAGTAATAGATTCCAAATGAGAATGAACTGCTACCCAGTACAGAGATAAGAGACTGAACATCTACCAACACGGCTTGTTATATTCTAGGATCACAGTCCCTCACCCAAGAAAAGGACATTACCACAGAAAACAAAGAAACCAAAGGACTCAACATAGATCAAAAAAACAAGGAAAGAGGCTGAAGTGAACAGAGGGGTCGTCAACCGGAGGGGGTGGGGGGGAGACTTTCCAATAACCATTTGCTGATACTGTAAAATCTAAAGAATGAATAAAATTTAAATTATCTAAATAATAATAATAATAAAAAATAGAAACTAATAAATATGTATCCTCCTAATGCCCAAAACTTAGTACATATTGAATAGACGGTCATTTTAATCTTCTTTTACATTTCTACCCTTCTTTGTATAGAGTTGGAGAGAAAAGTATGCTACCTGAATGTAACTGATAGAAAATAAGGATATTATGTCATCCTGCCATTAGAAAAAAGATTTATTTTATTTGCATTACTTTTGTTGAAGTAACATTGATTTACACCACTGTATATGATTAAGAGTATAGATTCACACTTCCTCAGATGTATGTTACCATACCTTGCTCAATACTAAAGCATCAATAATCTTGTACCACAGTCCACTGGACCCTCTGTCTTTTTTGCATCTCAACCCTTACCCTCTGCTTTTGGTAGCTTCATGCAGTCATGTTTCAAAAGTTTCCTTTGCTTCAGTTTTATCAGTTCCTTTGTCTTTTATATTCTACAAGTGAAGTCATCTGGTTTTCATCTTCCTCCTGATTCATTTTGCTTAGCAAAAGATACTCCAGAACTATCCATGCTATTGCAAATGGCAAGATTTCATCTATTATTAAAGCTGGGTGATATTCCATTATATAAATTTAAACATCTTCTTAGTTCACTCATCTGTTTGGAAGTACTTAGGTTGTTTCTAGAACCTAGGTTTTATAAATAGTGTAAAACAGAGGAGTGCAATGTCTCTCTAAATTAATATTTCTATGTATTCTGTAGTACATGAGTAATGTAGAAATGTAGGAGTGAAATTACTAGATCACATGATAAATTTTTTATATTTTGAGAAACCACCATATTGTTTTCCATAAGGGCTGCACCAGTCTCCATTACCAACAATGGTGTATGGGGATTCCTTTCTCATACTTTACTACCAAAACACTCATTCTTCTAACCTTTTTGGTATTGACCCTTCTCCTAGTTTGAGATGGTATCTCACTACAATGTGTATTTGCACTTCCTTGATGGTAAGTGATGATGGGCATTTTTTCATATTCCTCTTGTCCATCTGTATGCCTTCTTTGGCAAAGTGTTTAGTTCTTCTGGACATTTTTTGATTGGGCTATTTGTTTACTTGTTATTGAGTTGTATTTGTATATTTTGGATATCATTTCTGTACTATCTGTATGGTATGTGAATATTATTCCACTCAATAGAGTGTCTTATTGTTTTTTTAATATTAAATAATTTATTTATATATAAATTTCACATCTTTGTGATCTCTGGGGTTCACCCCCCCTCCCTGACCATTCCACCCTGTTCCACTACCACCCCACCAAGTTGTGTAGTTTAATTTGGTTGTTGGCTTGTTCAACTTTTCTTCATGGCTTTTTGTTTATCTTTCCCATGCCCCACATAGTAGTGAAACCCTTTGTTTTCTGTCTTTTTCTTTTTGTCTTGTATCTGCTAATATGATTTCTTCTAAGTCCATCCATGTTATCATAAAATCATCCAATTTGTCATTTTTAATTAAAGAGTAATATGCCATTGTGTATATATACCACATCTTTTTCATCTAGTCATCTGTTTTGGGACATTTCAGTTGCCTCCATGTCCTTGCAATTATAAATAGTGCTGCAGTAAATATCCGAGCACAGGTTTCCCTTTGTACAAGCACTGAGGTCTCCTTAGGGTAGATTCCCAAGAGAGCAATTGCTGGGTTATATGGTAGTTCCATTTTCATTAATTGAGGGCTCTCTACACAACTTTCCATAGAGTTTGAACCAGTTTACATTCCCACCAACAGTGTAAGAGTAAGTGTCTTATTGTTTTATGCATAGTTTCTTTTGCTGTGTAAAACTTTAATTTGATGTAGTCACATTTGTTTATTTTTCCTTTTCTTTCCTTAACTTTGGAGTCAAATTCCCAAAGACATCCATAAGTCGATGTCACATAGTGTTTTGCATGCTTTTTTCAATGTATTTTACAAAAATAATCTAGAAAAATATTTCTACTTGCACTGAGATGATCCACACAGGTAAGGCCCAAGATACCAAAGAGATTAGATCTACATTCAAAATAACTTTATCAAGAATCCACTGTGTATTAGGAGCAAATGATTCTATTTAATATAATTTAGTCCTTAAAATAGCCATCTTATAAGAAAATTGAGTTTCAGAAGGTTAAGTAACTTGTTCAATGAGTCATAGGGATGAGGACATAAGATGAACCAAGTATGTGTCCCAGATTCATTTCATTATGCTATACAGTAGACATTATCATTGTGTGTAGTGTGTATCAAGATAACTATACCTTTTTAGAAGTGTTCCTGATAACAAGGCAAAAAGCCCAAATGATTTTGAATCATACTATTAAATACAACAAAATAATATATTTGATATAACACTTCTTCAATCTTAAAGTGTTTGATCATCAAGGCATATTTTCAGGGAAGAGTTTGAAAGACTAACAACTACTCAAATAGCAAATCAGTAAACAGACTTTTTTCCCCTCTCAAATGATTGTGTATATCTACACCATCAGACCCAACTTTTGGAACTTTTATCAAAATTAGTGAAATGTTTCTTTGACACAACACAGACACAGGCTAACCCAGTGATATCACTCCCTTGCAAGTGTTGCACATGAGGCATTTTAAATGCTCTTGAAGATAATCTATGGATCCAAACCAACAGAAAATCTGAAATGGAAGAAATCACAACCTTTTGTTTTGTGAAACGATAGCTCAAAGAAGCAGTACAGCATGTCCTGAAGGGACAGCAGGAATCAAGAAGCTCAGGCTGCTGTGATTGTTCCCAGAGGCTCCCTTGGCTGCTCTGGCACATTTCACTCAGACTTATTTTCCACCATACCACTTCCCAGAGTGATTAGAAACAAACACCAATGCCAAGCAAGTCCAAATATGCCTGAGATCCTCTCAAGCTGCTTGGCACTTTTGGATGCTTTCATTGGCAATTTCATGATATGACTTGCTGGAGTTTTCATTTGAATTTAGGTAATGCAGTAATTTGAAATTTTAAATGATTCATTTTTAAAGTATTTCTATATGAAAGACTAATTACACTGAAGGCTAAGAAGCAGAAATTTTACATAGACTCAGCCTTAAACACAGTGCAAGAAGCAATAGCAGATTTTCTTTGGTTTGAAAGACAGCACAGAAATCAAAATGATCTCAATATTTGTCACCTTTCTTACTTTTCTTTGAACACCCATATTTATATGCTTCATTGTGTAACTCTCTTATTTAATTTGGAAAACTAAAACCAGTTGTCCCTGGAAGACTGGTAAAACACTTCTTACCTATGAAGAGGATATGGGGGAAGAAAGTTTTGGAAGGAGGTACCATCCTTATTGAAGAATAGCATTGAATTGTTTTTATGAGATTGGTATTTTTCATGCTGAAAATAAGAGATTGAAGAAAAGCTACACATATTGCACCAAAATAGAGAAAATTATGTCACATTCATTAATTTGTGAACTTGCCACAGGCAGTTCAAATTTAATATCTCACATTCAATATATATTATCACATTGAATTGCTTTATGAGGTTGATATTTTTCATCTTGAGGGGAAATTGAAGAAAAGCTATGTTGCACCAAAGTAAATTACCTCATGCTTACTAATCTGTGAATTTGCCAGCAACAGTTCAAATTTAATATCTCACACTCAGTCTATGTTATCACAGAGCTCAGAGTAATTCTGGGAATAGTCAGTTCAGCAGTATGTAAGCAGTATAGAAACTGGAGAGACATCTTGCTTTTCCTACAATAATTTCATCAACTGAAAGATACAATAATAGCTCTAAAAAGAATCTTTCAACTATTGAAAAGGAAGGGGACAAGGGAGGGAGGAATGGAGAGAGAAAGGAAGAGAGGGATGGAGGAAGGGAGGAAAGAAGGAAGGGAGGAAGGGAGGGTGGGAGGGAGGGAGGGTGGGAAGGAAGGAAGGAAGGAAGGAAGGAAGGAAGGAAGGAAGGAAGGAAGGAAGGAAGGAAGGAAGGAAGGAAGGAAGGAAGGAAGGAAGGAAGGAAGGAAGGAAGGGTGAGCCTAATGGACAGATCTGAAATGGTAAATTAAAGTAATGATTTCAAAATTCACTCCTGTGTAAAAGCAATTGTCAAAACGTCTCATAATCAGCATAAACATTTTCAGACTTCTGGAAATAAACTACGAGTTTATGCAACAATATGAAGACAAATTTATTCGCGGAAAAAGACTAAATATTAAAAAGAAGAGCAAGCTTTACAGAATTTATACTTGCCCTGCTCCCATTCTCCTTTCCCCAGTTTCACAGTATTCATGAAAAACCAACAGCATAACAACTATAGTAACTTTAAAATTATAAAATGAGCAGCCTTTGAGGAAGAAAAATAACTTTGAAGTTCCATTCCTGGAAATTTGTTGTTATTTGACCTATGTAGCAGCTCCTAGAACCCCTCACTTGAGTATGCATCTATATTTGACATAACTCGGTGTTTGCTCAGACTTTCCCCAGGGCATTTATTAACAATAATCAAAAGCAATTTTTTAACGTCAAACTTACTAATGGATGAACCAGAAGGTGACCAAAAATATTAAAATGAAATGCTAGGGAATGAGATGCTTATAGCAGGTGGTGTAAATTCCTACCATACCTGGGAATTTAGAAAGCCACATGAACATGTGGGTATACTGCTAACATTTTTGAATTTTAAATGACAGGTCTAGTCAAGAACAAACTTGAATGTAAAAAAGGGTGTAAATGCAGTTTCTGGAAAGACCTTTCCATTTCTCTGAAATCCTGCTAATGCAGACCTGTTAGCCTCTCCCCTTCTCTAATAGTAACCATGTAACTCCCTATTCTTCCCAATGTAAGAAGATGACTTTTGCGACAACGGTCCTCCATATCCTCACATTTACTGACACCAGATTAAACCTCATTTTTCTTCACCAACTCTTGTCTCTCAAGTTCTGGCTTAATTATTAGAATATTTTCACTTTTTGTTATCTGGGGACAGGTTTTATGGTATCCTGATATCCTAACAAGTTTCTATAGTTCATTTTCATCATTCAGGTATCAGGGAAAATGTTTCAGTCTTCGTAGAGTTTACCTATATTATAAGGAATTAATTCCTGTCCTAGCTTCATATCTTCTCATCATATTTCCTCATATTCCTTTTTGTTCTCCTTTGTAACATCTTTAATAAATGTAAATTATCACATGGTTGCTATTTCTTCAGTCAATATTATTGCCATGTAAGAACCTACTTTATGGCTCCAATCACAGTGATAGAAATACTGCCTATTTTGTAGTAAACTGTAAGTAAATGAATCATTGAATCAATGAATACGAGCAACGAAGAGACTCCTTAAAAAAATTCTTTTACAGATAAATCATAATCAACCTGTCAAAATACAGAGAGAGCTATTTTAGAGCAGCAACTCTTTAACTTACCACATAAGCAGAATTATCAACATGATTTATAGTGGATTTTTCATCAGAAATGATGGAGGCCCGGTATCAGCAAGATGGTATAATAGAGAGCATGTTAAAAGAAAAAGAACATGTTGGAAACCAGTATCCAACAAAGTAACCTTTCTAAAACAAAGAATTCCTTTAAGACTTTCCATATTAAAAGACCAGCAATATTTTGCAGACTTATAAGAAACATTACAGGAAGTTTTTTAGACTGAATGAAAAGGACACTGGACATTAATTAGAACCTAAACAAGAGAAATAAAGAATTCTAGTAAAGTAAGTCACATAGATAAATCTAAAAAAAGAACACTTTTTATTTGTAATTCTTTTCTTATCTAACTAAAAGACAATTGCATAAAGCAACAATTATAGCACTGTACTGGTGGAACTGTAATATTCAGAGATGTAACTTTATAGTTGCACAAATAAATAGGGAAGAAATGAAGTCATGCAGTTTCTGTATACTACTGAAATTAAATTAGTATTACTTGGAGCTAGATTTATATCAGTTAAGATGCTGTCAACCCTGGAGAAATGAGGGAATAGTTGAAGAAATAGTAAAGAAATTGAATACAACATATAATATCTATAAAATTATAAAGAAAGCCTTAGGGTTGAAATAGAAAGTCAAAAATATAAGCATATATTTTTTCAAATAGCAAAATAACTGTTGTTAACCATAACAGTAATTGCTTTAAATGTAAATGGATTAGACACTGCAATCAAAAGCAGAGATTTGTAAGTGAATAAAAAAACCCTGATCCAGATGGCAGCATAGGAAAACAGCATCAGAGTAGGTCCCCTATTTCACTTCTAGGAAACTAATAACTAATACAAAATAGTTTAGACAAGCACTGAGATTACTTGAGGCAAAACTACAGAACTTCCAGTCATCAGAGACCAATATTGATTATGTAACAGAAGATATACAGACAAAATTCTGTATAAAAAAAAAAAGGACAGAAAGGGATGCAGTTCAGACAGAAAACACAGTTTATACCCTGCTCCTAAGAGAGGGTGGTCTCAGGGAGGGCAGACTGCTTAGCGGGATCTAATTAGGGAGAAAGATCTACCAAAGTGCCTAGATAAGTCAGCTAAACAGGGCCCCCAATTAAAGTCGTCAAGTTGCAGAAAAGTGGGACTCCCTTCTGCCATGTCTTTTGGGGCTCAAGTCAACATAGCAAAATGGTGCTCAAGTCAACATAGCAAAATGGAGCTTGATAATGGTACCACAGTGGTGAGCTGCTCCCTTTCTCTGCACACTATGTACACCATCCATAGATCCTTCCAGGGTCCTCTCCTACACCCTAAAGAGGTGAGCAGAAGTCAGTTTTTCCTGGTATAGAGCACCATCTACTGGAAAAGAGCAAGTTGTGCACCTTAAAGTCACAGGCAAAATTGAATCCAAAACACCAAAAATGGGGAACAGAAAATAAAATAGGCATCTTGAATTTTTAGGAGTACGGTTTAACACAGAGAAAAAAAACAACCACAAATACATAGAAGACATTTCAACACAGTTAATATTTTCCATGAAAAAGAAATTTAGAGAGATGGAAAAAATACACAAAAAAAAGATTGAAGAGGCACACACAGAAAAAAAAAAAACTCAGAGAAAGAAACAAAATCAATGAACAGAAGATGAAATTACAAGTCATAAATAGAAAATGATGGTAATGCATTTTCAATTGTTTGAAGGTCCTCCACACAGTCTTCCATAGTGGCTGGACCAGTTTGCACTCCCACCAGCAGTGTAAGAGAGTTCCTTTTTCTCCACATCCACACCAACAATTGTTGTTGTCTTTTTTTTTCTTTTTTTTAATATGGGCCATTCTTAGTGGTATCTCAGTGTTGTTTTAATTTGTATTTTCCTAATTATTAGTAATGTGGAACATTCTGTCATATGCCATTTGTACTTCCTCTTTGGTGAAGTATCTTCTTAGTTCTTCTCCCTATTTTTCGACTGGGCTTTTTGTCTTATTTTTGTTGAGTTGTAGGAGCTTTTTGTGGATCTTTGTTATTAGACCCTATCACTTGTCTGGAGGGCAAAATTTTTCTCCCAGTCAGTTGGGTTTCTTTTTGTTTTGTTTATTGTCTCTTTCGCTGTACAGAAAGTTTTTAGTTTGATGTTGTGGCCCCAGTTGTTTATGTTTTCCTACATTTCTTGCCAGCTATAGTTGTTTCCAGAAATGGATTTCTGAAGTAAAATTCATGGAGGGTTTTTCCCAGGCAATCCCACTACTGGGAATCTATCCAGAGGACATGAAAACACTAACTCAAAAGGACACGTGTGCGCTCATGTTTATTGCAGTTCTGTTTACAATTGCCAAGATTTGGAAACAAACCAAATGCCCCAAAACTGATGATTGGCTAAAAAAAAAAAAGTGGTATATGTACATGATGGAATACTATGCATTAATCAAGGACAAACATGTCATTTGCAGCAATATGGATGGAGCTAGAAGGACTTATATTAGCAGAAATAAGCCAGAAAGAAAAAGAGAAATGGTCTCACTTATATGAAGGATATAGGGGAAAAACAAACAAATAAGAAAAATTAGAAATAACCAACAGAACTGAATGATAGCATGAGAGAGGAGGAGGGAGAAGAAAGCAGGGGAGCCAGAGAACACAAAAGAATAAGATGGTTAACAGGTGTTAAGGAAAAGGGAAAAACCCAGGTTACACAATAATGTTTTATATATATATATATATATATATATATATATGTATATATACACACACAATTTTAAAAAAATTAATAAAATTATTTTCTTTTTTATTGTTATCATCATTATTTTTTAATGGTAATGCAGTATCAAAAGATCAAGAGATCAAAAATTCTAGAGAAAACTATGTAAGTACATGACCAAATAGAAAGCCAGTAACCTTGTAAATGATAATGTATAGAGAACCCCAGTAGAGTAACAGGATAAATATGAAGAATAACTGAAGAAATCCATGATGAATGGCAGCATAGGAATAATGGGTACACTGTAAGGGGAAGAGAAAAACTGGGATCAAAGAACAATTTAAAGAAATAATGCCAAAAAATTTCTCATACCTGGAAATGTGTATGTCCAGAAGTTAAAAAAAAAAAAAAAACACATAGTTATCTAAATGTAATGAAGCTACCATGGCAAAAACTCATAAAACTTCTAAGAGTTCAAAACAAAGAAAAAATATTGAAGCTGGTTAGGAAGAACCAGATGAACTAGAAAATAACCCTGATCAAGCATACACCTGACTTCTCTGAGGAAACACTATGGGCAAGGAGAGAATACAGGATAAAATATAAACTAGAAAACCCTTTCAAGAAATGATAAAAGAAGCTCTCATATCTAAGTTAAAGAGAAGAACATCAACAAATTTAACTAGGAAACAGAAAGAACATATCAAATTAAGGACAAAATGGCAGTAGCAGACTTTCATGTATCAAAAGCACACCAAATGCAAATAGATGAACTCATTCAAAAGGCAGAGAGTAGCTGGTTGGATCAGAAAACAGAATCCAACTTTTCGTTGTCTCATGGAAATACACGGAAGTTTCAAAGATAAACACAGGCTCAAAGCAAAGGATTGGAAAACAAATGGGCAAACAAATGAGACCCAAAGAGTAACATGGAAAGCTACACTAATGTCAAATCAAAGACTTCCAGCTAAAAAAGGTAACAAGACACAGGGGTAAATAGTACATAATGATCTAGGGAACAATGCAGCATTAAGATGTAACATTCATCAATATACACACACCAAACAAAAATTATCAAATATATAAAGCAATCACTACCATCTTAAAACAGATATTGGGAAAAATACATTTGTGACTGGGAACTTGAATATCCCACTTTTAACAATACACAAATAAACCAAAAGGGAAATTTACAAGAATACAGTAGCCTTGAACAAAGAATTAGACTTCATGTGCTTAAAAGACATTAATATAACACTGAATCCTAAAAAAAAAAGCTGAATACACATTTAGCTGTATTCAGTATTACTGTATTATACAGTAGCTGAATACAACTACACCTAAAACATTCTCCAGAATTAGCCATATATTGGATCATGAAACTAGTATCAGTGAATTCTGGAAGGTTGAAATCATATAAAACTTCCTCACTGACTATAATGGTTTTAAACTAGAGATTAACCAGAAAAAGAAAGTTTTTAAAACATCTACTATATGGAGAATGAATAACTATTGAATAACTATTAATGAGGATATCAAAGGATAATGAGAATATCAACAAAAGAATCAAAAATAACTTGAGACATATGAAATAAGAATACAATGTACCAGAAGCAATGGGACACAGTAAAAGATGCACTAATTGGGTACAACATAGCAAACAATAGAAGATTAAGAAGCGAACTCCAAAAACTGATTTTATCTCTCACCTTAAGAAAATAGAAAAAGAATGAACAAAATTTTAAAAAGTAAAAAACAAAAACAAAAACAGTAAAAGAAAGGAGACAATAAAAGTTAGACAATAACATAAATGAAATAGATTAAAAGAGAAAATCCAAAAGATTAATGAAAAAAGATAGAGAAAATTCAATTAATGGAATAAGAAATAAAGAGCAGTTACATCAGATTACCTAAGATTCAGGGAGTAAGAGTCTATTGTGAACATTTGTATGCAAGTATGTTGAATAAACTAGAAAACAAATTCTCAGAAATATACAGCTACTTGAGATTAATCAAAAGAAAAAAAATAGAAAGTCTGAAACACCAAGTGTTAGCAAGGAAACTGGATTGATAAGCAAAAATATCCCCAAAGCATAAAGTCCAGAATCAGATGACTACTAGTCACATAAGTCAAATATTAAAAAAATTAACTAATATCTATCATTCTCAGACTCTTCCAAAAAATTAAAAAGGGATATTCCAAATAGTTTATGAAGCATCAACATCATCCTGATACTAAAATTAGGCATACATCAAAATAAAGACAAATCAGAAAACTACACACATTTTCTCTGATTAATATAAATACAAAAATCATCAATAAAACTTTAAACAACTGAATTCAACAAGGCAGTAAAAGGATCACACACCATGACAAAGTAGGATTTATTTCAATGCCACAGGATGCTTCAACACCCAAAAATCAATCAACATAATAATAAAATAAAAAATAAAAATCATAAGATCATACCAAAAAAAAGCATTTAGTAAGATTCAACATCCATTTATAGTTTAAAAAAACCTCAAGAAAATAGAAATAGATGGAACACATGTTGATGTAATAAAGGCCACATATGACTAACCCATAGTTAACATTAGTCTCAACATTAGTTTCGTTAGGAAAAAACTAAAAGATTATTAAGATATGGTTCAAAGCAAGGATGTCTACTTTTTAAAAGGTATTTCCCAAATTGAAAAAGAAGAAAGTTATTGATATTTGTAGATGACAGGATAATATACAAATAAAGCCCTAACAATTCCACTAAAAAACTACCTGCAGTTTTGATTGCAAAATCAATATGTTATTAATACCTATTGCCTACCTATATGCAAAAAATGAACTAGAAGAGAAAAAAATCAAGAATCCCATTTACAATTGCACTAAAATAACTAGGTGTAAACTTAATAAAGAAGATGAAGGTTCTATGTGATAAAAAATATCAACTGTTAGGGGCTGGGAGGGAATATTAACTACTAAAAGAAATAGAACACATAAAGAATGGAAAGATAGTCTCTGCTCATGGATTCGAATAATTAACATTGTCAAAATGAGCATCTTATCTAAAGTAATATACAAATTCAGTGTAAACCCGGTGAAAGTTTTGTTGGCATCCTTCAAAGAAATACAACAAATATTACTGAAATTCATATGGAACCACAAAGACTCAAATAGCCAACACATTCCAGACAAAAAAGAGGAATATTAGTAATATCACACTCTTAGGTTTCAAACTATACTACAAATTTATAATAATCAAAACAGTATGATACTAGAACTACAAAAGGACATAAAAACCAGTGGAATAAAATTATGAACCCAAAACAAACCCATATCTGTATAAGCAGCTAATCTATAAGAGGGGAGTTAAGAACAAACATTGGGGAAAAGAAAGTTATCTTCAATAAATAGTGTTGGGAAAATTGGACAGCCACATGCAGCTGTGGACATATAGCCACTGGATAGCCACTATCATACCATACATAAAAATTAATTCTAAGTGGATAAAAGATAATATAAGATATTAAGAGCTGAAATCATAAAATATAGGCAATATGGAAGAAAATAGAGGTAAAACTCTCCACAACATAGCCTTCAGCAATGTCTTTGTGGATTTGTCTCCAACAGCATGGAGAACAAAAGAGAATATTGAGAACTGGGACCATATAAACTAAAAATCTTCTGAACAGCAAAAAAACTAACATTAAAATAGAAAGACATCCACTGAATGGGAGAAAATATTTGCATACCATACATACATATATACAAAATATATAAAGAACTAATACAACTTAATAAAAAAGAAAGTAAATAGCCAACTTATATTTTTTTTAAAAAAAAAGGTCAGAACTAATACAACTCAATAAAAAAGAAGGTAAATAACCAATTTATTTAAAAAAAAAAAAGGTCAGAAGAGTTAATTAGGTACTTCTCCAAGGAAGATATACAGATAAATAACAGACACATGATAAAAATGCTCATCATCACTTATCAGGAAAATGTAAATTCAAACCACAGTGAGAATACTACCTTACCTCTGTGATAACGGTTCATACCAAAAATACCAACAACTACTTGTGTTGGCAAAGATGTAGAGGAAAAGGACCAGTAATAGACTGTTAGTGGGTCAGACTTGACCCATATCCTATGTAAAACAGTACAAAGGTCCCTCAATATAATATAAATGGATTGACCATGACTCAGCAATTCCACTTCTAGTATCTAACCCTTTCCTGCCTCCCCCGCCCTCCCACCAAAAAGGAAAAAACAATAATTCTAAATACCATATATATATGTATGGTATTTAGAGCAGGATTTACAAAAGTCAAGGTATAGAAATAATCTAAATGAAGATGTAGTATACATATACACTGGATTTCTACTTAGCTATAAAATAAAACTCATTACTTACAACAACATGGGTAGATCTGAAGGGGACTATGCTAAAAAAAAAGTCAGAAGGAAAAAAACAAACATCTGATGGTGCCACTTATCTATACAATATAGAAAAAAAAAGTCACATAAAGTCACACCAAAAAAAAAAATCCTAGAAATCTGACTGTAAAACTAAGGTATCAGCTGTATTGATCTGAGACAACAGCCCTCCTGACCCCATGGAGCTAACAAATCTGTGACACTTGTGTACTTTATCACATATTCTCTTATAAACATCACTAACTAAAGAAAGCAAGGATGTGTGTCTTATTCGCAGGTTACACAGTCTGAATTTGAGAAAGAATGTGGCCATGAGAGTCATTCAGTCCTGCATAGTTTTATACACAAAGCTAACAAGCTGAAACTTAACACTGTGGGAGAGAGAAAGGCACAGAAAAGATTTAAGCTAAAAAGTGACAGAAACAGATCAACGCTTAGGAAAATAATAAATGTTAAATGTCATGACTGTGTTGGAGGAGCTAAAATAGCAGAAAAGGGAGAGTCAGAAGAGAGAAAATATCAGAATATAAAGTCTTATCTGTGATATCCCTGCGTGACTTTTTTTTCTCTTTTCTGAGTTTGTATCTACAAAAAGTAAACTGGGTACTAAGAGTCACAGCATAAATATAAGCAACTAGTCAGCTTGATAAAGCCAAATTTAAATTTTCACATAATCTCAAGTATAGGACTTTTCCTATCACTGCTTTATTCTTCTTTATTCTAAACAGGCAAATTCTATATGAGGTAGAATTACAAAGTTGAACTTTTCCTATCATTTCTTTATTCTTCTTCTTTATTCTAAACAGACAAATTCTATATGAAGTAAAATTACAAAGTTGAGAAACATTTAACTTGGGACAGAAATTTAAACGAAAGCAGTGTAATAAAAATTTTGAAGTATAGCATAGGAATAACTGGAAACAAAGTCCCTAGTGATAAAGTAATAAGTGCTATTCCTTCCCCCTCAGCATATTGGAATGCAGGGGTGTATCATTAGTATAATGGTCCCTGAGGACAAATATATCTCGTTCCCTAAATGTATATGAAGGCTTGCTCTTAGTACATGAGAGAATCTTTCAGTTTTAAGGTTCACTTTTCAACTCAACTAACATTTCTAGTTTATAAGTTCAAACCCTCTGGGTTACAAATCTTTGGTAGAAGGTTTGAGAAAGATACTTAAATGTTCAATCTAAACAGTCATGCCTAGAAAGCAGCCAAATGAAACAAACCAGAGAATTTTCTGATTAAAAAAAGTTCAAAGAAATTGAAACCAGCTGTTCTTCCACCATTGATTTCTTTCCTCTGGAAAATGAACCATAGGAAAATGACCATGGCAGCAAAGATTGATTTTGATATGTTAGGACTCACTGATAGCAAGGCCGGCCAGAAAGAAGAACAGAGAGTGAACATGAAAGAGAAAACTAACACTTGTAAAGCACTTTTAAGAACTGGTCAATTGTGATGATTATTCCACAAGAAATACAAATACTAGGACCACTAGGTTCTAAACTCATATAATGAGTAAACACATGTAATGAATTTAGAACTCTTAAAACATGAAAATTATACCTCAATAGTAAAAATGGTCACACACACATATAAAGCTAGTCATATGAATATATTCATTCTGTTAATTTTATTAAAATTAATTTATATGAACATTTTTTTAGCATTCTCAGCCCCCAAAAATAACCTTCCAAATTACACCATTCAGATAGTGGAGAAATCCATAATCACACATACAACACATCTTCATCCTATTCCTGATCAAAGATCAGAACCAATTAAAAAGCTACCAGTTAAGGCAAAAAGTTGAAATGTCACTTTTATTAACAATGAAGGCTATCTAAAAATATGATTGAGCTTGAAATTAGTGAGATTTACTTTGTAGTCATGGTTTGGGAAGGTGCATGCTAAATATGCCCAGGTCTTCTCCCTAGTCCACCCAGCAATAAGTTACTTCTTTCTGGAAATGTGCTGACAGCAAGAGAGAGGCCATAGACTAATAAAGCACTTTTCACTTGGAAGGATTTATTACAGTCAGGAATAAGTGTCTTCCTTCTCCCACTCTGAACATTCACCACCATCATAATCAATGCTTTCAGCAGATTCAGAAGACTTTGTTATTTATACAAGAGCTATAAAATTCAAATGGTAGAAACAAGAGTTGTTTTGAAGTATCTTTCCACTACCCAGCGATTTTCCATTGTAAAGAAGGAAAAAATTCTCCTCTACCTTTTTAGGGTCTTAGCGGGATGTAAAAATTAAACTGACATGGATAAGAGAAAAGACATAAGAATTTTATTTAGTTATTTTTACAGAAAAATGAAAATCAAAGAAAGTGGGTAGGGCTACATGTTTATACACCAAATATACCAGTTAAAACAAAATGTAGAAATTGTAGAAAATTAACAAAAATATATGGGGAAATAGAGGGAACATGGAATACTCAGGGTATTTTTCCCCCCCACCACTAGCCTCTACACCTGTGACCCTGCTATCCTCCTGAATTGCACTGCCCACACATGGTATCATACTGAGAGAGAAAGAGAGAGAGGAGAGGGGGGGAGGAAGCAGGGAGAGAAAGAGAGGAGGGGGTGCAGAGGGGAGAGAGAGAGAGAGAGAGAGAGAGAGAGAGAGAGAGAGAGAGAGAGAGAATGTGCACAAAGTGTGCACATATGTAAATACAGATACCTGGGTCAGGACCTGACCCAGAGAACAGAGGTGAAGGGACTAGGGGGCTCAGTTGCTCTGTGCCCAGTCCTTTGATTCAGCATTAAAGGCATGTTAAAGATACCAAAGTTTCCAAAACGCTCTTTTTCTGTGCCCAAATCCACAGTGAATCTGCCCAAACTAAGATGGCTATATAACAGAAGACTAGAGAAAGAAAACAGTTATTTTAACAAGGTTTATATAGATGTCTCTCAACCTCAACTCACATCTGTGTGATAAATGTTTCTTTCATCTTAGTATATGCATAAAGGGCATGTTTCACATTGGAGTTTTATCTCTTGGTTTCAGGAAAAGGGGAGGTCAGAGTGTCATTCCTACACCTGCTGCTTTTCAAGTATCTTTAGCTCAAAGTAATCAACCTGCTAAAGCAGCAAATTTTAAAGGTGATGTCCTGAACTTCTTTGCCATCTTCTGTTGGCATATGTAAAATAAAGACTATTTGACTGCTCAAGTTATGTCCTATTCATAAGTTTAGGAAATCTTACAATTTCTTCTAGCTTTCTATCAACTAATATAACAAAATAAAAGTACTTACCTATTTTTTGCATGAAATTTCAACTGTATTCCATACATTTCTTATTTTGGCTAAGGAGGGGAGACAACTTATACTCAATGGAATCTGAAATTTTGCCCTCAGGTCCAGGAAATCAGGTTTAGATATTGTGTTTCTAAAGAGAAATCTTCTCTACTTAAAGGGAAAATTGGGTTTTCTCTTGCATTTTTCTTTGGAAACAATTCTTAATGAGCGATCACTGACCTTTTCTATCAGAAATCAAGGTCAAAATTGTGGGAGAAAAGAAACAAATAGACTTCTTGCATGGGAAAATAAAACTGGGGGAAAAGCAGATGTTGGGAATGGGGTAGATGTAGAAAGGAAGAAGACAGAGACAGACAAAAGAGAAATCTAATTACCAAGGTCCCCCAAGCTATGAGAGTTCCAAGAATGGGGAGTTGCCTTGGGAGGTGCTGGCAAGTGACCAAGAAGAGAATTGCTTTTATGGCCACTGTTCCAATTCAAATGTCTGGAGACCTCATAGCAAAGTTCTAGTTTTAGCCAAATTGTGACCATCTCAACAGGAACTTCCTTTTATCTTCACAAACTACCTCACCCATTATTCTGGGAGGAAAGCAACAAATAGACCCAATTTCAACAATTACTGAGACTAGCACCCTAAACACCTAATATGGTGATAGGGATGAGCTTTGTCCCTTGAACTTGAAAGCCAAAATAAGCATGCCTGAGTATCCCAGCAAATGGCAAAGGATTCCACCCCTAATACCTGATGGAGCCAAAAGATGTGCATAAAAGATGGGAGGCAATAAAGATGAGACTCAGTAGATAGGTGATAATCAGCTGTGTGATCATGGGTAAGCTGCATACTTTAAACCTCAGTTTCAAAACTATGCAATGGAGAATTTGTTTTTAAAAAGCATCAATTTGATAGACTGTGTGAAGATCAAAAGAGTAAATACAACACAGATTTAGAATCATCCTTGACATATAGAAAATATAGAAAATGCCGTCTGATATTTAGATTTGACAATCACCAAAATTCCAGAACTATTAGCAATATTTCAAAACTGATAGGTTTAATATGGTTTATGAAAGCCAAAGAACTATATCACCACTGAATAAAAGACTAGTTGTCTATAAACCCATAGCACTTAAGATAAAGAATTTTTTTTTCCAGAAATACTTTCTCACTATATGGTGAGGAAAAAATTATGGAGTGAAACTGACTATGTAGAGCATCCCTATCTACTACCAGTTTCCTAACAAAGGATATTTTTTAATTAATGCCCTTCACCCTACCATTACCATTTCTAACACTATTTGGGTCAGTGATTCCCTCAGATGTAAAAGACCTCTTTATATCAAGAAGTCTCAACTGTAGTTTTACTGACTTTTGGAAACAGATAATTCTTTGTCCTGAAAGGCTGTCTGGCACATTTTAGGCTATCCAGCAATAATCCAGCAAAAATTGATCTCTACCCACTACCTGCCAGTCACAACACTGTACCATCTTCTTTCTCATGTGTGATTTCCAAAAATGGCTCCAGGCATTATCAAATGTTCCTGGAACAATAAGTGGAGGGTTGGAAAAATCACCTCCTGTTGAGAATCTCTGCTTTAGACCAGTTTTTGTGTGATCTCCAGGTTCATTTCCTCCGACTGCTGGTAACAATTCTCCCACATACCTTTCTTATAAATTGTTCTTCAGTGTGGCTTATTTTGGTTACCCTTCTACATTGCTTATTTGTATTCTTGTCCACTTTTCTATTATATTGGTTATCACCACCTGCAATATCTTGAGAAACCAAATATTAAATTTATACTTTAAACATACAAATGAGCCAAAACAGCTGCTTCTGAGCAAAGAAATCCTCTTAGCAAGTATTTAAGAAAAACTCACCAGAGTCCTTGTCATCCTACAGCTATTTGGCCTGACTGGCTGGTTTCCTCATCTATAAAATAAGCAGATGGATTAGATCATAATTCATAAATTAAATAACTAAAAGAAGAGAAATGTAGAAAACAGGCCAGAAGAGAGACAGTTTTTTGGAATTTGTGAAGCTATCTATGATGAATAGGAGAAGGAATGAGCAGAAGTGGCCTTTCAGAAAAATGCTCACAGGTCTAAATGCAAAATATTGATTATAATACTCAAGAAAGAAAATACAGATAATACTTTTTAAAGCTAGGGGTGGGAAGAAATTTCCTAAACAAGCACTACCATGAAAGATATAAGCAATAAGGATTTGATTTCTTTAAAGATCTTTTAAGTAAAGGTCATCAATAAAAACTGAACAAATCAGTTAGCAAAAAAAATATTTGTGGTATTTAGACTAATGTGGAATTTGTATTCAACTAATGTGAATAAATCTTTGAATCAGCAAGAAATCAAAGTGAAGAGTAAAATGGGCAAAGGGCATAAATAAGCAATTCATAGAAGGGAAAAGGAAATAACTGGAAGAGATAATCAGCTTCACTAGCAATCAAGGAAATGCAAATTCATCTTGCTTAATTAATCAGACATAAAAAAGTGCCACTCACATTTGTGGAAATGATTATGCTTCTTAATTTTGTCCTTATATTGCCTGATCTCCCTTGTGGTTATTTTGAACTCTTCAACTAGAGGTAGACAAAGAAAAGATGTAGGAGCAGAAAACAAATGTCCAGTCCATTTGAAATTCAGATCAATCAGAACATTTACACTGTCTCTTTAGAGAATTCTATGGCTTTATTAATTTTTAAATGAATGACAGAGGTGAATGGTATGAACAGAAGACTTTTATGAGTGAAAAATCTAAGCAAAGTATCCAGTATCAATAGGTAGTTTCAAAGTTAAATCCAGTGTCCTTGGCAATTTGTCTGGCAATGTTTTCCCTGTTCTTATATTAATTTTCAAGTTAAAATTTTCTTTTAACAAAAAAAAAACCACCCCTACATTTGGCCTTATAATTTTTTTAGTGTTTTTTTTACCAAAATAATGACTCTTTATTCCTCTTCTTTATCACATAGATGAGGTAATTTTGAGAATAAAAGTAAAGATCTTTAAAAATGTGTTTATATATTCTATACTTACATCTGAAGGCATCTCATATTTAGGAATAACTTGTGTTTTAAATAGTTACAGGATCGCAATACATAAATAATTTATTTCATCATAACATCATAGTCTAAACATAAAATGTTTAATGAATAGAAAGGATAATATTTCACTCTTTGATATAATAAGTTCCCTGCTATTTTAATTACTTTTAGACACCAACCCTCTACTTGTCGTAGACTAGAAGTCAAGTAGTTCCTTATACAGCCACTATGTCAAACTGAAAGTGCCACTGACCACAGAGACAAGAGAACCTGAATTCCAGGCACTCCCAAATTCAGATTTCCAATGGTATATGTCCTCATAGGGAACAGAGTGACCAGTTCACAACATGGAAGCATGGATATATAATAATGCTCTGATAGGTGGTAAGAGTAGGGGCATAAGCCAAGAAAACTATGTAAGGCTTTGGTGTATATGTAATGCAGTGTGTGTATGTACGCATTTAATATGTTTAAATGGCACATAATATTTAGGGATTACTGTGAATATTAATAAAGGTAACCAAAACTGGAAAAGTCTCAAGGTAAAAAGATAAAAGACAAAAATATTTTGACATTACAAGAATAATAGAATGGTAGTAACTTTTAGAAACTCTATCATTTACTCCAGCTTACCATGATGGACAATGTCATCTTGTCAGCACTAAATATAATAGGCTATTTTTTTTTTTAATTCCTTTCTTCTGTTTTTCAAGATTAAAACGATATACCTATGGTTAAAGTGTTTACCTGTGGCTAGGGTTTTATTTTGTTTTTTCCCTTATAAGATGGTTTCAATTCAAAAAAAAAAAAAAAAAAAGAGTCCCTCATACAGCCAGGATCCTAACAAGGTGTTACTGCCTTTCCCAGTCTAGAGGATTCACAGCAGGTAAGGAGTTTGCTGGCTGCCCAAACTGAGAGATAGCAGAGCAGAAATGTCCCGGTGTTTTAACCCTCCGGAAACAGGCTAATCAGAAGGCAGGGGCACAAAACAATACAAAAGCTATTCTGAAGATTCATCTTTTGTTTATCCTTCCCATTTTTAGAGTTATGAACTTAAGACTGTGCTATTTAAAAGTACTATTGTATATACACACACAACTGGTGTTTAATATAAACCAGGGAAAATTAAAATCACAATAGTCAAAGCAGTTGCTGTAAGTTAGGAAGTTTGATGTGTCTTGGCTTGTGAAATCCTTTTCTACCCATAGCACCACGATATTAAGGACATTTGCAACAGCTGAAAACAATAAGCTTTGGCATCATAAAAGGTATCTGGATATTATTTTAACTATTTCATTATAGTTTTCATGACTAAGGATATCATGTAAGCTTTAAAAATCACAATGAATCTGAAGAATGATTTGGGTAAACACAGAACTAAAATATCATACTGATCATCTGCAGTGAAGAAAAATGTAAAAGTTATATACTTTTTCTTTTTTGTGATTTCAATTAATCTTTTAAATATTTGGGGCATTTTGGTGAAACATAAAAGGTAGATCAAAATGTCAACAAAAACCCTCCTTTTGCTCAAAACCTTTAGACTCATTTCTAAGTAGGATTTTACAAATAGAAACAAAGTTAAATGGTACCAAAATGATTTCAAAAACACTATAATTTTAGATAGTCTGACTATAGAACATTATAGAAACAATTATATCAGCAGAGATCATTGCTGTTACTATGGTAATCTACTTCCTTACAGCTTTTTTATACATGAAAAGTATTTTCTACAATCTGAAATATTTTGGACTCTTGCTTTGTTAACAATTACTTGTACAGTTATTAGGAATACAGAAAATGCATAAAACATGTATGCAGTTAAAGAGAAAATGATGCTTAACCACCACTCCAAGTATTACTGAGAGTACAAAAGTTCATAATCAATATCTCTTCATGTTGAATCTTTCTTACCAAGCAATATTTGCTTATTTTATTATTTCTCAGATTGCCTGACCACAAGGAGAAAAGACCATTTATTCCAAGACAAGTATTCCATTTCTTGTGACAATTTTTATTTTCTCACTGTGAATTATTATTAATTTATCATTGTGGTTTTAGATATCAGGGTTTTGAACTTGGTTTCTGGAAATCTGCTCCCATGAAATGTGTCTCATCTGTTTTTGGTGCTGCCAAAATCACATTTGCAAGTCTAAAAGATAAAAACCAGAAGTTGGCATGAAACAAAATCACCAAGGTAATACACAACACTTTGTGAGACTGACAGCACATGAGTTGCTCTCATCCAGGCCAATACGCCCTCAGCTTCACCATTGGCTCAGTATACCCTTGCTTTTTCCACAGACATTCTCCTATTTTAATTTTACATCACCCCAAATTTGTAGTTTTTCTGCAAATTAAAGTTGTAAAAAAATAGCCTGAGGGAAAATATGATTACCCAGCTCTCTGCCCCACCTCATGTTTACTCTGAATTTCTAAAATGTTGTCGAAGCTATATTCCAAACGTGAATTTGGAGCCCATTTAAGACTCAAAGAAATACAGAAGACATATATTTGATGCATAAACAACCTCTTCCTCCTACCCTGCCCTGCCTATCTAATCACCCAGATCCCACAGGGCTTCCAACATGCTGCAAGCAACACAACTGAGCAGAGGTAATCATTTCCCTTCTCAGCAGAAACAAAATCTGATCTACAGAAAAACTCACTGAGTTTTTCTCCAAACTGGAAGGAGGGAAGGGAGCCCAGAAAATATACTGAGACATAAGCGTTAGTAATCTATTACACTGAATAAGAATAACTTGAAATACAAAGAAAATATAACTTTCTTGGTGTTTCATTTCAAATGGGTAAATAGTTCTCCCACCACTGGTTAAAAACTCACCTGGTTTCATGATTTTTCCACTTTATATAAAATAATTTTATGGTCAGTTGAATGTATTAGGGAAATGCATTTTTTTTTAGTTCAAGATAATAAATACATTGTAACATCTACTGATACGTAGGACAATATCTGTCACTGAGGCTATGGTGACAGAAAGTCTGATTTGAAGGAAGATGATGATGATGTAGTTGATCTCACCAACTTTCTCAGTATACTTCTCCCAGTGGTTTCCATCCAGCTAGTGGATGGAGAACAAGGAAGGGGAAAAGATAGAAAAATTCCTAATTAGTGAGTGGGTGTCTTTGAATCCAGTCTGGAATCTCTGACTGGGTCATGTGTCTAAAAACCATTGTGTCCAATTTGTGGGTCCTGCTGTGTAACTCTAACCACAACTCCTCTGCCTGGGCTGTGCTTCTCTCACCAATTGCTGTTTTCCCCATTTCAGCTCTCAAGTAGGGCAGCTCCTCCACATCCTAGGTGGTCCTAAGGCAGATTGTCTACAATTCTTGGTCTGTTATTGATAATCTGTAGTCATACTCACTGTCTCACTCTGCTCTTTTATATTCTCAAAGTGAGTAAAAGAATTTAAGAATCACAGAACTAGACCATAATAAACAACTCTGAAGATTCAGGGTAGTGTGACTTACACGTTGGTATTTGCTTCGGTGTTAACATCTTGTTACTATTCCTCCAAACTTTTAAATATTAATCAGCCCACATTTATTGAGAGTTATCTTTTCTCAATGCTAAGGTATAAAATTAATTATGGTATCTTCTTTTCTGTTAATGCACTTGCAGCCTCTGGATGAAGGTATCAGAATGAGGAGTCAAGCACATGTACTAGTAATTACATATAATCTGTGAGCACCAGAAGAAATGTCAACCATATATTATAGGCGCACTAAGACAGAACAATTTGTGCAAAGGGATTTTTGGGTTATCTCAGTAACTTCTTCACAGTTGTATAATTTTCAATTATATGTCTCCTTGAAATGAAGTAGAAGTCCTACTTTGCATATACAAAAAGTTACATTAGTGTTTATTTGGAAAATAAGTTGAACTTTCATTCTCTCGATATAAAGAAATCCATTGAAAATTTAAAAAAAAACATGTCTTTTAGTGTAACCCAACATATACCCTTTTAAATTTTCTTTATTTAAAGGAAGCTGTGTGATATCAGAAAAACATCCTGAGTAAAAGATTATTTAGAATCATGACGGATTATCAGTTCAGGCCCCTATAGTAGCTTGCTAGTGTAATTTTTCCAAAAATAAAGTAGGTGGTTTTTAGCCAGGCACAGTGGTGCACACCTGTAATCCCAGCTACTTGGGAGGCTGAGACTGGGAATTACTTGAGTCCACAGGTTCAAGACTACCTTCAATCAATTAATGCAGTTCCCTGCAATTAAGAAAAAGACTTTCAAAATAGATCTTACGTACATTTACTCATCAGCTCCACTTCAGGGATATATTTTATCCTTTTGTTGGATCATCTTTATCTCTTTTTTGTATTTATCAAGGTCTTTGTTTTAATCTTCATGTCTTTTTCTTGTACTATTACTTTAATTGTCTTAAATTTTTCATCATGAAAATAAACTTCAAGCCATACTTTTTCTGTTTGTTTGTTTTTATTAGTTCTGCCATGTTGAGTTTTTTGTCTTCCATGTGTTTTCTGTTCTGGGCTATCTTTTCTTTTTTCATTTTTAGTATGATTTTAATGTGTTATCTTTGAAATTTTCTTGTTAGCTTTGAGAATTTATCTTTGCAAATTCCCTAATAATGAGATGTCTCGGAGATGTTTTCCTTGCCCTTCGGTTATGTTTATTTTTATAATAAAATATTTTAGCTTGTATTTTTCTACCATGATTTTGTCCCATTTCTTTTATCCCATATTTCCCATTATACAGTTACTAGAATTTATTTACATAACACCCTAATTGGCATATTGCTTTCTTACTTCATTTGTATGTTGCTCATGCAAAGATGTTTTGTGAGGAACTGAGTTAACCTATGCTATTTGTTCTGAAAGAATCTGGATGAACTATTCTTTAATCCATTTCTACAATGAACTTTCATACTTTTATTTACTATACATTCACATATATTTTCTCTTCTCTTCTTTTGCCACTACTACATGATGTTTTTCAGAATTGTTTTTGCCTATCACCCTCTACCCAGTTACCTACCCTAACATATACTGCCAATGTTTCTCTATGGGAAAGTTCTAACTCTGAGTTCTGAACTCTGAGTTCAGAACCAAAGAAAGTTCTGCTCTGAGTTGCCCCAAACAATGCCATGCTGACTCTTAGAAACTGCTCATTCTTTCATCAACCACAAGTTCTTTCTTTGCATTAATTCTTGTTGGAATTTCTATACCAGATTCTTTTTTCCCTAATCAGTTTAACAAATGCTAGCAAGTTCTGAATGGAGGACATTCTGAAATCTGTTTTTTTCCCTATTTTAAACAAGATCCATGTATTCTGGTCTTAACAGGGTGTAGATGATGATCCCCAGATCTCTGAGAAAGACGTTTGGAGTTTGTAAAATGGTAAGAGAGTTTTTTAAAAGATTTACGTAGGTCTCAAGGGGACAGAAAATGAATTACCAGTATAATGAACTAAGTTTCCAGAGTAACACTCTAAAAAAAAATGGAGGCCTAGACTCAAGAAAAAACTATTTAAAGTCTAGCCAAAAGTGAGCAAAAAACTAAGACTGATTGAGTCATCTTATTTTCCACCACTATGATAGCAAGAAAGCCTCCTTATCTCACTTTATATAATTTGATGTACAACTAATTGAAAGAAACAAAATCAAAAAGGTTGTTTCAGCTATTGGTGAAATTATTACAGGGGTTGTCATAGCACCAAGAATAAAAAGATAAGTATATATTTTCTATGAGAGAAAATTAAACCCTAAAAATTTCCTTTGAAAATCTATTTACCATCTAGGCATTCACATTTTAAACAGCCAAATGTTATCAAATTATCTTGGGTTTTTCTAATTAGACTCTGTAGTGTTCCCCAAAACATACAGATATCAACATTATTCCACAGTGAGATCCAAGATGTTGTAACAGGAGGGTCCTTGCTTTACTCCACAAAGCACCATCTAGGTTAACCAATGGAACACCGCACCCAGAGGGTCATGTAACCTAGAGCAAAATTGGGAGAACTCTTAGACAACAGTGACTAAGCAGACTGCAACAGAAGGGAAAGAATAGACTGAACTTCAGTGAACAAGAACAGAATGTTAAAGATAGACATCTGGGGGTTGTTCAATGTCAAGAGATGCTCATACCACCACTTATTAAGTGAAGCCAACTTACTAAAAGTATCTGCTAAGATAGCCATGAAGAGATATAAACCTTCACTCTTCACTAAATATCCATGGTTTCCCCTACAATTTTCAACAACCTTGTGGTTTAAAGTACCACATGACTCCTTTTCATCAACAAGAACTGATGGAATTAAGATTTGGGAGTTGCCAGGCAAGGTGGCATATGCTTGTAAACAGCAGCCTAGGAAGCCATGGGGGGATCAGGGATCACAGTTTGAGTCCTGCCCGGGGCAAAGTAATGAGACCTAGTTCCAAAAAAATTACATGGGCATGGTGGTGCACGCCTGTAATCCCAGCTACCTGAGAAGCTGAGGCTGGGGATGGCATGAGTCTGTGGTACCCTGGGCAACGTGAGCTTGAGGTTCCAGAGGCAAAAAGACCGGACCTAGTCTCAAAAAAAAAAAAAAAAATTGGGAGTTGATTTGTTATCACAGCATTTATAACCTATCTGGACTAATAAAAAAATAAGAATATTGATGTGTTACAATTTGAAAATCTTATTAGTCATCTAAATTGAATATCATGAAACAGTCAAATGGACTGTTATGAACAGTTGTGAAACTTTGGAAGTCAAATAAAAAATGTGCCTGTGAATGGGTCAGAGATATTAAGATATTTTAACTATTGGAAATTGACTATTGTAATTGTGTCACTCTTGCTCCCAGGTCCCATGTAGACAATGCAAAGTGGACCAGGCATCTTCCTGAGCTTTGGTAACCCAAGTAATTTATCATGGCTGTGAATAGATCTGCCTGATCTTTGCTCTGGTAGGAGATATCATGTAAAAGGAAAGTTTGTCCCTTTGTTACAAGGTGGTCAAACTCCTAAAAAATTATCAAGCAACAGTCACAGAAGGAAATAATCAGTTCAATCATTCCACTGTACCTAGTTTGAATGGGACCAAAACAATCTACTTCACTCTATTACCAATTAATTTATGAGCAAAATTTAGTCTTCATCTCCATAAAGAAATGCCTTAGAATTTGGTCTTATGTTTATGAAACTTATGTTTCAGCCAATTTCTGAAGAAATGAGATTATGAAAGGAGGAGATCAAATTTTAATTTAAGCTTTATCAGTACCTAAATGTCATTTTGATAGATTTATTTTATAAATACCTATCTCTGAAGATTCTTACATTTCATAGACAGATCAACAATTTTGGCAAAATTTTATGTGTGGCATTTCCATCTTTCCCTTAGTTTTCTTTCATATCATTTAACCTGGGAGAGGACATTTTTCCATTCTCATAAAAGTATAAGTGAGAATACATGCAAATTCAAGCCAATGGCAAAGTGAGTTACTGGCAAATTATTAAATGAGAATAGCAGCTGTCAGACTAGGCTCAGCAGACACCTAAGCATTCAGTAAGAACTTGGCAAGTCATTAAAAGCACTGCCCCTGGGTAGAACCAGAAGTTCATTAGATGGGCTCAAGTACAATGGAATAAACGGAGTAATGATCTGTGTAAAGAAAACCAAATGTATGTGTAAGAATGGAAACTGAGTATCAGAGAGCTACATACTCTGACAAATTTGTCAGCTTTTCAGTGCATTACAGATTTTAAAACCACCTCGAGAATACAGTCTGAGCAATCAGCCAACTTTTTTGATGTTATTTAGTTCTGAGCAGTGTGGTAGTTTAGGTAAATTACTCATCAAAGAGAAAATATTTTTAGTTTTAAATGTTATTACAGAGGTATTGCAAAGGGGTGTCTTCTTTATTTTTAGTCCTGTAGAAAAAAATGTAATTATAATTATGTGAAAATTTAACACTAAAACAGAATTTATTTTAAAAATAGAATGAGGCCGGGCACGGTGGCTTGTGCCTGTAAATTTCAGCCTATGAAGCAGCCGGGCTAGGGTTCACAATTCGAGTCCCACCTGGGGCCTGTAGGGAGACTTAGTTCCAAAAAAATAGCTGGGTGTGGTGGCGCATGCCTGTAATCCCAGCTACCTGGGAAGCTGAGGCTGGGGATTGGTTGAGTCTGTGGTACCCCAGGCAACGAGAGCCTGCAGTTCCGCGGGCAAAAATAGTGAGACCTAGTCTCAAAAAAATAAATAAATAAGATAAATTAAAAAAAAAATAGAATGAGACTTTGAAATATCAGTGCTGCAACTGCCTAGAACCTTAGAAAATTCCAACTCCATCTCAAAATGTGCAGGAAATCTCTTGAGTAGTGAGAGACATCTAAATGCCTGAATATGTGGCTATTTTACAACATCCTTCTGAAGTTAAGCTAGTAACATTTTTAAGAAGTCATTTGCTAAAACATTTTAAAGATATGTGTGTTCATGTATAGATTATTAAATGTTCTAGGCTAGTCACTTTTTCTGTTTTTTCCATGGGAAATTTAGAGTAACAATTATTTTAAAATGTTTCAAGTTGGTTATTTTGAAAAAAAATGATAGAAAATAGGAGTTTAAAATGCCATTGGGAAAGTCTTGAAAAAGAAAGGAACTGCTTGCTCTTGCCAGATGCTGTACAGGAAGTACAGAGAACTTAAGCTAAAGCAGGTGAAACCAAAAGGTTTGTATTAAGCAATTACATACAGAAATACAGATACCTAAAAAAACATACATATTCTTAAGGATAAAATAATTTTTACAAAAATGTAGTAAAGAATTGAAAATCAAAACCAGAAACGTGCTCAAGAGATAAGCAAAAATTGATTTAAAAAAAAAAAAGAAACCAAAGTAACACTTTAGTATGAAGGAGAGGGGACCTGTGCCATGACATTGGCCAAAATACATTCTAGAAAACAAAAATTCTTTTAGATATTATGTTAAAGGTCATGTGGTTTAGTAAATAATAGCACAGAAGAATATTCCTAGCCCATAATACGGTAATGTGTTTTATGAACTTCCAGCTAAAAACAATGAATGCATATTTATCAAACTTGTTTGAACTTGTAAATTCCTAGACAGCACATCTAGCAGAGCATTTTTCCATTAAAATCACACCAAAGAATATAGGTTCTAAGCTTAGACAACAGAGGGAATAACAGCAAAATATGAGGGTAAGAAATGTGAAGAACTTATTAATGGTTATAAATTCAGGGGGAAATGTTGCTAGAAGAGATCTCCTCTTGTCATGGGTTGAATGGTGGGTTCCTAAAATATATGTCAGACCCTGTAAACATGATCTTATTTGGAAAAAGGGTTTTTGAAGATACTGTTCAGTTAAGGATCACAAGTGAGATTATCCTATGTTAGCCCTTAATAAGTGTACTTATAAAAAAATTAAAAGGCAGAACACACAAAGGAACAGATGATAGAAAGGCAGTGCAGTCAGAGACTGGAATAATAAAAATTCAAGCCAAGGCCACCAAGAATTGCTGGCAACCTCCAAAAGGAGCAGAAAGGCAGGGAACAGATTCTGAGATTCCAGAAGGAATCTGCAGACACCTTGATTTCACACTTCTGAACTCTAGATCTGTGAGAGAATACCTTTCTGTCCTCTTAGGCCACCCACTTTGTGGTAAATTATTACAACAGTCTTAGGAAACTACAATTGATATTAAGACAAAGAGCCAGAAACAGGTGGGAGGGTAGTGAAAGGAGGGAGTGGATGATAAAAGGAGGGAGGAAGGGGAAAGAGATAGGGAGGAAGGGAGGGGGAGGAGGAAGTAGGAAGGGA
>PVHY01002728.1:0-10468 GCA_004024945.1 Uropsilus gracilis | reverse complement strand
AGTCTTGTCTTTCCCTGTCTTTCCTTCCATCCTTCTTTCCAGCACTGGGCCTTCAGGAAACTATAGAAATCTCAATTAGTGTTTATCACTGAGGCAACATACCAGAATGAAAGCTACTCATGCATTTGTTTCTATAAAAACACTTCATTATTGAAATGACTAAATACAGTACATGCATAGTAAACACTAAATACAATAAGAGTAATTGTGATGAATTTAGAAATTACTTTTTAAGACAAACTTTCATGTTTAATTATTCCCACCATGACTGATATATGGTCTTTTACAATAAAAACTAATATGGTCACTAAGCAGTCACTTTGAAATACATTAAATTATAAAGAAAATACTTAAATCACTCATTTTCCCTGTAAAGCACATAAATATATATATTTTTTTTTTTTGAGACTAGGTCTCACTATTTTTGCCCATGGAACCTCAGGCTTTCATTGCCCGGGGTACTTTTGAATTCCACATGACTCCCAAAGTCATTTGGATCTAACTTTTTCACCCATTTCATTTTCTACAAAGAGCGAATGGAATAAGCCAATGTTTCCCGCTGATTATTAAATATTTTACATTTGCTTACCGAACCGGCAAGAAACATTTTAAAAACATTTCATGATTATTTTTTATTATAAAATCTAAACATAGTCACTGCAAAAAAATGATAAGAATTATAAAAGTAGAGAGAAATGATAGAAATCTCCTATTCGTTCATCATATTTTAGTCACATGTTGCTTAAGGATGGAATTGCATTCTCAGAAACACATTACTAGGGGATATCAACATTGTGCAGATGTTATGTGGGCAGGATTAGTATATGACTGATGTGTAGTTTTCCCTAATTTTTTTATAAGCACTTAGTATCTGAATTATGAAATATTTCAAATAAATACATTAAATACCTCAGCAGCCTTGTCCATTTAAATTTTTCTGGGGAAAAAAGTCTACAAAAAGTGTGCTATCTATAGACTGAAGTATCAAGACATAAATTTATAAAAATTAATCATCATGTAAAGATCAGCATTCCATCTTAATATATAAAAACTGCAGAACTTCTAGTTTTATCATTTCAGTGCTTTCTAGATAATTATTAATCAACTTTTCCTGTTGAAACTTGTCACTAAACATTACACATTAAAGATATTTGGTGGGAAAGTACACATGGCTTTTTAATTTTTTCCTTAAGTGCTGATATCAGCCATGGACAGTTCATTTAAATATAAGACAGCTTACTGTGTACACCTACTCATAGCATTACAAAGTCATGATTTAAACAGAAAATCCCACTGCTGATGCTTTAACCATACACACTTCAGGAATAAATCACAAGTTTTCAGACTGTGACTGTGGATCTTCTTAATCATACTAATGTTTTTGCTCCATATCTCCTTCTCTGCAGAATTTAGCAGATGGTAGGAACTCAATAAATATTTACTCAGTTAATAAAGGGACAATTAAACATTTATTTACTCCCTTAGTCCACATGCATCCACTTTTAAGGACATACTAAGGGTGGTACGGGTCCGAATCCTCCAGACTCACAAAAGCAACGAGCCCACAAGAGATGTAAAAACAACAAGCCTTTATTGCAGGTCGACCTGGGTCCAACCTGAGACTCCACGCATGCAGTGGCAGCCTCTTGGAGGAAGGACCCCGGTCTCAACTTCTTAGGGGTTTATATACTGTTCACAGTGACGTGGTATTTTTTCACAGTTAACCTGTTTAGACATTGTTAAAGTTATCTATAGCATGTTTTGACATAGTTAAGACTCTTTCACTGATAACAGGAAACCATCTGGAGCCACTGTGGCCTTAGCATTATCTGAGACGTCGCACAGGGTTAAGAGTTAACTTCAGCTTCAGCTTCAGCTCTGCTGCAAGGTTAAGGGTTAACTTTATCTATGCAATGCTTCAGCTCTGCTCTTCTTCAAGGGAATGTAAAATTCATCACATGTGCAAATATTGAGTATCACAACAAACACTAAAAGATATTCAAAGTGGGAAAAACAGCCGGGCACAGTGATGCACGCCTGTAATCCCAGCTACTTGGCGGCACTTGAGGCTAGGAACCACTTGAGCCTACAGTTTCGGGACTACCCTGGGCAAAAGAGCGAGACCTAGTCTCTAAAACAAACAAATAAAGAGGGAAAAACAAAATTAGGATAGAGTATTATCTACCCAGGAAGATTTATGAATAATTAAGAAAATCAATACAGATACTTGCCAATTATTATTATTAATAATATTTTCCAAAAAAAAAAAAAAAGGTTTTCTGTATCTTACTAATTGGACCTTAAAAGTAGTAAGTACATGTTACTATGGTCCATCAATTTGGGTTCTCCAACTCAACAATACTTCACATTTTGTGTTGGCAGCAGTATTTTCTACAACTTTAAAGACAATTTATGTATCATGAAATTTACCCACAGTAAATAAACAATTCAGTAAATTTTAATAAGTGTATTTAGTAAGTGCATAGAGTTGTGCAAAGACCTCAAACCAGTTTGAGAAAATGCCTTAAATTCCATTGATGTTTAGTACATTCTCCAACCTCAGCTCCAGGCAACAACTAATCTGCTTTCTGTAATTTTGCTTTGTCTTGTTTTAAGAATATTATAATTTTTTCATCTAATAGAGTCATACACAATGCAGTATTATGCATCTGTGGCTCCTTACATATTTCTTATATTTATCCATCTTGAATGATATATAGATATTTCATTCCTTTTAATTCATAAGCAGCATTCTGCTGTAGGGATGAGTCCTATTTTTTTATCTAGTTTTTAAATGGATATTTGGATTAATTCCAGTTTTTCTCTTTATTACAATTAATGCTGCTATGACTGTGTGTTTATATATCTTTATGTGGACATAATGTTTCATTTTTCTTGACATAGAGATAAAATGGAGTTGCTCAGTCACATGGTAAATTTCTGTTTACTTAAATAGCATCAAACTTTTCAAAGAGACAATACCATTTTACATTCCCACCAACAGCAACATATGAGGATTCCAGTCTTTTTACATCTGACTATACTTTGTACCATCTTTTTCATTATAATCATTCCATTGGATACAAAGTGGCACCTCATTGCTGTCTTAATTTATATTTCCTAAACAACTAATGATGTTGATATATTTTTCAGTCACTCATATGTCTTTTGTTTATCTTTTTAATTGGGTTGTTTTCTTATTCTTGGTTTATTCTAAGAGTTTTCTTATATATTCTACAAGCAAGTCCTTTTCCAGATGACTAACAACTATTTTTTCCTAGTATATGCCCTTGTCTCCATTTTCTCAATGGTATATTTTCAAACACAAAAGTTTTAAAATTCTGATGAAATAAAATGTATCAGTTTTTATTTTTATGGCCCAGGTTTCTGAAAAATTTTGCCTAATATTATCTGAAAAAATTTTGCCTAATATATCTGAAAAAATTTTGCCTAATTCAAGAGCACAAAGATTTTCTTTGATTTTTTTTCTAAATATTCTTTCTCTGTCACCATATTCAACACTACATCTATTAAATGAAGTACTGCTATGTCATCATATTCAGTCAGAATATGGTACCAGAAACAAATTTGGTAAGGAAGTGGAGAAAGGGAAGTCCTTGTACACTATCGCAAAAGATAGACTGATTTGGTCCCTATAGAAAATAGTATGGAAGTTTCTCAAAATATTAAAGATAGGCCTACCATATTACATAGAAATTCCCCTCTTAGCCATATATCTAAATTATCACTAATTTGAAAGGATATGTTCTTTCCTATTTTCCTTGTAGCACTAGTTACAAAAGGCAAGCTATAGAAAAAAACCTAAATGCCAAACAACAGATGAGAATATTAAGAAAATGTGCTATTCCATTCACAGTGGAATACTATTCAGCTATTTAAAAAATGAAATCTTGCCAATTCTGACAACACGGACAGAAACAGAGGAGATTATGCTACATGAAATAGGTCAGAAGAAGAATGACAAATACCAGGTAATTTCATTCATATGCAGAATATAAAAAGCAAAACTAAGAGACTAGAGAATAACAATTCAAAACAAATCCTTGAAATCTGACCGTGGAACTTCGGCAACCAGAAAGGGAGGTTGAAGGGGTGGAAGTAAAAGGGGGAGGGATTGAGTGGACTACAGTGGCAGATTATTAGTGCTTTGATGGTGAGTGAGGTGCAATAACATATACTTGTAGGTAGTGGAGTGAGCCTACACTCCCTAAAACATGCACAGTGTTGTAAATTAATGTTATTTAATTAAGAATAATACAATTTTTTAATCTCTATTGTCACTGTGTGTGTCAGTTATGAGAGATGCTTGATGTTGTTGTTCAAGTCTTCTTAAACTTGATCTTCTGCTTCATTATTACATTATCTAATGTAAGTCATAAATATTTTGAGGCATATCACTGTCCTGCTCCTGATCTTTCTCACTTTATGTCATTCTAAGAATTGTCTGACTGTATCAACCTTTTGATTGGCAAGGTGAGTAACGGAGAGGGTTTCCTATAAAATGCCCACAAGTGGGTGATTCTCCTAATATAAATACTGATATGTATGTTGCCAAATGAGAAGTATTACCTGCCTGAAATTGCTCAACATTAAATTTAAAAAGGGCATAGCACCTCTCTATGAGTAATTCATCAACTGTGGATTACTTTTATGGTGGCATTTATTTTTCCTCGTTCCAGTTATTTTTACACCAATATACAAAGCCTAGACACTATAGATGTTGGATGTGTATATACAGAAAGAGAATATATAGAAAGAATATATATATATACAATATATAAAAATTTTGTGTCTTCTCTGTTAAGCCTTTGTGTAATGATTCAGAGGATATACTCTTTCTTGTCTATACTAAGGGATTTCTCTGAGACTCTTTTCCATTCCTTTATACCCTAAAGCTCATTCTTTTTTGGTTATTTCCTGCCTCTTAATACAAATATTTATATTCTCAAGATGCATTTCCTCTTGGAGTTGAGCCTAGTCTATTTAACACACTGCTTTGTTATTTAACTGCTTCATGTTTAGTGCATGTGTGTTTACTTATAAATTTAACCATTTACCAGAATAGTAGGGGATGGAACAAACAAACAAAAAAAAAAGAGCACAACTAATCCAAATGTTAAAACCTCATTATTTGGAAATATTTATCCATAAAGTTTCTCTTTTAGAGTCTATGAAAATTGAATTAAGTAAATGTCTTCTATGTAATCTTGTGGCATTTAAAATCCAACACAGATGCTGTTAATAATAATAGGTTACAGTTGTTGAGTGCTACACACCCCAGGCATTACTCTGAATGTTTTGTATGTATTATCTTATTTAAACTCACAGAAAACCTATGGCTTTGGTACCATTATCATACCACTTTACAAATGAGAGGCTTATGGTTCAGTGAGATTAAATACCTTACAGAAAGGCACAATCGGGATAAAATTGGTTAACTTTGACTCCACAGCCTTATATTTCTAACTATTACTTCACCATATTCTTTTCCACAGTAAAGGTCAACATTTAGATACTTACTATCTCAGCACCATACAGGTGTAACTTTATTGCAACCACATAGGTGTTGCAATATTATAATCCACATTGTAAAGATGAGGAAAATGAAGACAGTAAAAACTGAGTAAGGTTACATGATAGGAACTTGTTACAAGATATTAACAATATCTTTACAACAATATTGTTACAAGATATTAATAGTATGTATTAGAGCTATCTAACAGTACAGAAGCACCTTCAGGAAACTAATCCTTAAAAGTCATATGTTTAGATAAGGTAGAGTCCAGAGTTTTCAGATGTTTTTCTACTATCCTTTTGCTAGAGTATCTCAAATGGTGATGGGAGACTAAGTAAAGATTTTTACTCATGTGTTATCTCCAACAAACACAGTTTACCTAGGAAGATGACACTTATTCATATTCATATGAATAAATATTAAAAAGCACATCTATAACAACTGAAGTGCTACCATGAAGAACAGTAACTTAGGTAACCATGAAAATGTGGTAAAGAATAAATGAAACTAAATTAAGAATTTTAAAAGCTAATACTGGCAACCAATCATAGGTCTAAATCTCCCCCAAAAAATCTAAAAATAGGAATACATTAAACAGAATACACAAAGACATGGAGAACAGCTCCTCAAGTTTTCCCAACTAGGAAAATGTGGCTTTCCCATACATCACTCAATAAAAAACAGATGGAGGAAAATTGGTTGCCAGAAAGAAAGGAAAGATAGACAGCATGTTATAATTATGAGCTTGGGATAAACAAAGGGAGGGAGAATTTTAAAACAAAAAGCAAAGTTCCTTCCATGAAAGCTATCTCTCCTGAGTAAGGCAAACTAAGGATAAAATGACATCCTCTGAGAAACATTAAGTACCACTGGAACAGACTTTTTTTTAGTCATTGTGAATACACCTCCCTTTTTGGTTATAACACCCCAACCCATTACTATTTCTAGTGTTTGTGATTCAGGGGTCCCATTCAGGCTCTGAAGATGGACCTTGTGATTGATGTAGACTTAGTCCCTATAACCTCATGATCCAATCGGTTTATGTTAGGGATGGGGAAATCTCTCAAATTAGTCTGATTCAGGGTAAATCTAGAATTTTTGCCAAAACTGACTGAAACAGATACAACTTTTTCCTGGAGTTGAGCATAGTAACTATAGGCCTACATTTGCTGACAGCCATACTGAGACCACATGAAAGCAGAATAAACCACTATGCAAGAGAACAGACTGAAGATGTAGACAGTGGGTTCTGATGAAACGTCAGCCCCTAGATCAAGCTGTTCCTGAATCAGATGCTCCTCTGGAATGTTGTCGTGTGAGCCAACAAACTCCCAATTTTCATAAGTCAAATTCCCTTATCTTAAACCAGATTTCACATATATTGATTCTAGAAAAGACTTAGTAATCAAACTCCAGATTCAGGAACAATGTTGAATAAACAAAAACTCAAGTCATGCCATTTACAAAGCAAGTTTTTCATGCCCATAGTCTTAACAACTCTGAACTAAGTGTTGCTACAATTCTATTTTATAAATAGTGTTACACGTTGTCTTAATGTACAAGAAAATGCCACTTTCTGCTATAAATCTTTTGAGTAGCTTATTAAAAATAAAATTTTTTCTCACAGTTTTAGGGCCTGGAAATCTAAGATCTGAGTGCCTCCAATGAATGAAACACTTCTGGGTTGCAGACTTCTGGCTTTAATTTCACATGGGATGAGGAAGCTTAACAAACTCCCTGGCACAATTCCATTCATTTGTTCTCTGCCCTTGTGACCGATTCACCTCCCAAAATCCCCTACCTCCTAACAATATTATATCAGGCATTCAAATTTCAACATATTCAAAGGGGAACAAACATACAGGTAATAGCAAATGGTAACATTATCAAATTTGTACAGATGGTAAGTAGCCGCACCCAGTTTTGAATTCAAATTCCAACCTTTTCTATTTTTACTTTTCACCCTCAGTCTGAAAAAAAAAAATGCTTAGTGGTATAACAAGAGGTATGAAAAATCATAGCTTAATGTAACATCTTTCTAAAACTTCATTATCCTAAAATATCTGAAGTGTGTAAGTTCAATAATATAATTTGTAAGTACTTTTACATAGCATTATTGCATTTTAAGCATTAATGTCATAAAATATAAACACTTTCAGAATTAAAACTGCCAGGCCTGCAACTGGTCACTTGTGCATTTATCCCCAGACCAAAAGAGGAAGTGTTCTATTATTTTGCCATTGGGAAGCACATACAATGCTACTCAAATTAAAGAAATGAAATGACACTCAAATGAAGAAAATGATCCTCAAATGAAACAAAAAAGCTGATTGTAAATAAACTATGTAAAGCTGTCACTTTCTTTTACAGTTATACAAAAGTATAATAAAAGTCTCAGGGAATAATTATAATAAATAAACAAACTCAGAACATTTAGAACAAAACAGGCAGAAACCCATTAAAGTGCAGCACACTCCACACAAACTAAAATTTATTGTCAATTTTGTTATTGACCTAGATGGTCAAGAAATTAAGCTCACTAATGACTTCCAAAATATTTGGCAGCACAGTGCAAGCAGCAAATGTTTGTTTTAAAGCTATTATAGTAAAATAATCAATTAATAGCCATAGGTTTTTAATTTTATTAATTATCTTTGGGGAAAGTCTAATCTTCATGAGAATACAGCAAAATTACTAAGTCATAAAGGATCTGACAGATTGTGTATTGGCTCCCCCAAAGATGTTCATCTTCTAGTCCCCAGAAACTCTGAATGTCTTACCAAATACAGCAAAAGGGACTTTACATATGTGGTTTAGTACCTTCAAATGGGCAAATAATCTTCAATTATATGAGTAAGTTTAATGTAATCACCAGTATCTTTATAAGAAGGAAACAAGAGGGTCAATGTCAGAAAGGAAAATATGTTAATAAAAGGAGATAGCATAGTAGTAAAAGGAGATAGCATAGTGATCTAGGGCCATAAGCTAATAAATGTAAGTTGCCTACAGAATCTTAAAAAGTGCAAAAATAAAAACTCATCCTTCCCTACACTCTCCACAAAAAACACGGCCCTACCAACCAAGTTTAGATGAAACTCCAGGTAGTAAGTTTGTGTTTTAAATCACTGTTTGTAGTCATTTGTTACAGCAATAATATGAACTACATAGGATCTGTATTCTATTATTATCACACTTTATAAAGGAAACAAATACAAATATTTAAACACTAAGTGATTAGGGAGGTTATCCATTGTTTAGAATTCATAGGAAACAAAAATCAATGTCTAGTGCCCATCGGTTCATTTTCTCCTAGGCTAATATTTCCAGTCAACATTCAAAAACCTATTTCTATAGGAAAATTTCAAGTCAGAAAATAAAGATTTTCAAACATGCTTTTAAATAGGAACTAACGTATCGTATTCCCAAGAATGAATCTAGTAAATTATATTATATATATATATATTTATAATTTTCATACGATTTAAAAACAGTTGTAAAAGAAATGGACAAATAGAAAAATCATAACTATACCAGAATATTAATTTTTACAATGTTTTCATTTATTTCCAAATTGACTTAAAGCTATTCAAATAACATTACCAAGGAAACCTAAAAGAGAATTTTAAAATTTATATAGAAATGATAAAATCCAAGATAGCTAAGTTTAGAATAGAAGAAAAAAAGGTGATATACTACTCTTCTGAAACTCAAAATTTAGAAAAACAACAATGGAATAGTCACCCAAGCAGAGACACATCCATATACAAATTTGTGATTTATAACAATGGTGACTTTACAGTGACAACTTTTAATAAAAGATACTAAGAGGAGTTCAGCAAGCTGACAGTATAGTGAAAATGCTGGGCTAGTCTCCCCTACATATTCAGATGTAAATTGCAACAAAGGGATGTCAACTAACCCTGAAAAAAAAAATGACTAACCCATATCTCAGGAGCAATGCTCCAGCAGAATGAAACAGAATGCTTCAGTAAAATCACTGCTAGTTATACCAAGACAGCACAAATCACAATGGCGGGTGGGAGGATTTGGTGGCCAGGAAGAAGCAGCTGCCATGCAGAGCCCTTCTTCCATTGCTGACTCAGGAGTACTCACCCCTATCAGAGACTTTAGAGACCCAGTACTTGACCAGGAGAGAGGGCGCACGAAGTTGGCATGTAGGACAAAGGGCCCTCTACTGGGGGAGTATAGGAATAAAGGTATAGAATGAATATTTTTGGTTAAAGCCAGAGACCTCCAATCAAGAACAGTTGAAGCCTGTTGAGATCACCTGCATCTTCTCATAGAAGAAACAAGAATTTTCAGCTTAAGCTTATGATAGTCAAAACACCTGTCTTTCTCCTACTTAGGGCCAAAAATGGAGATAACTCAGTGCTATTTCTGACTAAAAGTTTAGATTACATGAGACATTTTGCTAAGGATTGACCTAATCCTTTGCTAAGGATTCACTAATGTGGATGACCACACAACTCAGATACATGCATTACTCTCAGAAACTTGAAATCTTGTTGCTCTGGGTAGTTGATGTTCAGGTGCCTTCCTCAGTCCCCCTTCTCCAGCTCCCCTTCCCTCCGATAACCATAAATTCTTTTGAAAGTAAGCAAAATTTAAGAGCTGATATAACAAGCAATGCATTCCTGTATTTTTTCATATGTCTGGAAACTTTAAAACATAGACATGGACTAGTGTTTTTTTTAATGAAATTTAAGTCTATGAATCGCATGAACTGTTATTATAACTGAAGTGATAGAAGAAATGTCAGTTTTTGCAGTAGCTATAATACATCATTTCCTTCTCTACTGAAAAAGGAATAAGCCACACTAAAAACAAAACACAACAACAACAACAAAACCACTAGTGAGTCAAAAGCTAATAAAATCTTAGGGATATTCAAGATTTTTTTTTCACTATTTT